>NSJX01000005.1:33212-313488 GCA_002286715.1 Dentipellis sp. KUC8613 | reverse complement strand
CTGAACGGGTTTTGACATACCCTGAGGCCTGAGAACCTGAACGTCCTGAACACCCTGAAATTCCCATATATGGAAACCGTTCAGGGTGTTCAGGTTGGATGCCAAAGTACTGATGCTTGGCGGGGGATCTGGACGAGCGTCGAGGAACGGGGGTCTAGAATTTGCACTCGACGGCGCAGGTATATGGCCCAAACGAGAGGCAATCTAGTCTAGACTGCTGCATTGAAACTCCAATTAGGATGTGGTGGCACTTGCATCGACTACCGAGGCAAGGGGACCAAGGCAAAGGGACCACTGGCATTGGACGGGAAAGCCTGGTAACGGTAAGTCCGTACACGTACTGACATTGAATGGTGAATACTGGCATAAGTGGGGAAGAGCACGGAACGTCGATACCCTCGGAGACAAAACGGTATATCCCTACGTGTGTAGCACGCGTACGAACACGGCGGGATACCAGCCCATCCAGCCGCCCCGGCCGCAAGTCCAAAGCCAGTAACCCCGCCATACCCACCCTCGAGTCCCACACATGTTTGCGCACACGACGACGGCGATGACGACGAACCGACGGCTCGGACAAACCGCACTTCCGCGACGCCGACCCTTCCGCGAAGATGTTCAGTAGACACGCTCGACATGACACACCCGAGCAGGCCACCCCGGAAAACACGCGAATCACCCACCCCGGTCGACGAGCCTCGACTCTCGACTCTCGCGTCCAGACGGGCTTCCTTCGAAGCGCGTCCGCGCCAACTTATAGCAGCCCGCTTCTATGCCTGTCGTCGCTGCTGACTGGCGCGTCCAGAAGACCAATTGCACGCCGGACATCCCGACGTCCGACATCCGACTTGTACCCTGCGCTCGCTGCTCGCTGCCCGGCGTATCCTGCCGCCGGATTGATCACTTGAGCAGATCATGGGCAGCACGATGACAACGCCCACGACCTCGACCATGAGCGCCCTCGGGCTGCCCGACTCCCAACTCCCAACTCCCGTGCCCGCTCGAGTCGGGAGTCGTCATGCGCATTAGCAGAAGTGCTGTCCTATGAATAGTCAATACATGCACCTAAGTACACCTAGGCCTCCTGCAGGGTATACGTACGTGCCTCGCGATCTCGTCATCGCCGCCCCCGGATCCGAATACTCAGATTCAGAAGCCGCCTCGAGTCTGCGCCAGGGGAAGATATGGACGTACTCGCGCCCCGTCCTCGTTGTCGATGCACGTTGGGCTCGCCGCACCACGCACACGGTGTGCATCGCGGCTGGCGATGCAGACGCGATCCGCGGCGTTTGTCGCCAGGCTCGACCGCGGGGTACGCACGGGCAGGGGCGTCATCACCAGGAAGCCCCAGTGCCAGCCCGAGTCGGAAGCTGCAAGTGCGTCCTGCAGCTGTGAAACGCGCGGCTGGGAGCCAGGTGAGCAGCGGGCCAGTAAATTCCGCGGACTCGGACTCACTGACTGGTCGTTGCTGGCAGGGTTGGCTTGAGATCCTGATGGCGGAGACGAGCATATGCATGCATCTGGTGGATGAAGCGTTGATGCGACTCGATGGTGCGCCTCGGAGGCTCGGAGGCGCGGATGAACGTGGACACGGACGTGGATGCGAAACCGAACATGCGGGGGAGTGCAGTCATCGTGTGCCAGTGAGGCCGCAGGTGTCCGGGCAGGATATACCATCAGGTATGCGCCTGAGCGTCGCGCCGGCGGTAGAGAGGATGCCAATTGAAAGGTGCTGAAACACTCACTGGCAGTATTCAGTCACCAGGACGTCCGAGTTTCTGGGTTTCGTGGTGCTCGCCGTTATGGCCGGATAAGTACCAAAGGGAAAACACAATGATGAATGGGAACAAAGGATGGAGTTACTGACAGTGGACATACCTGTCGACTGGTACTATAGCTAGTGTTTGACCCTATTGCATGCGAGTGTCCTGGATGGGTATCAGCACTGTACATAGTGGCAGGCTGCAGACAACGCAGCACCTGTGAGCGCAGGCAATGCCATAGAAAGGTAATCGCCCCGCTCTAGTCGGCAACGTCGCGCTTATGAGCCTGAAAGCAACCTTGGCGATAACGTTAACGGTAACGTATGAAGTTCCCGCAGAGCACACCTTTCAAAGTCGCGGCTGCAATACTCTCAGGACCAGCATCATTCTGTTTGGAGACTACAATGTACATCGCAGTACTTTCATTGCCTTCAGCGCCAACCCGGGTACGCCCGCCGCCTCTGCGACGCAGCGTCCCGTGTGGGGGGTATCATGAATAATTGCCAAAAGTGGTGTCCATGCTCATAGCGTTAAATGAGTAAGAGTAGTAGGAGTAGGAGTAGGAGAGTAGGAGGAAGACGAGTGAAGAATGAGGAATGAGTGCGGGCGCAGCGTACGAATGGAAGACACGCGCAGAGGGAATTGTGCGAAGTGGATATGTAACGAGGCGGACGGGATTGGTGGAATGGGATGGGATGTAACAAAAGACAAAAAGTATAGTGAGATACAGATGTGCGAAATTGCGAAATCGTCAGCACCAGCATGCGATATGTACGGCGGAGGGGTCACAGCACGGAAAAATAATAAGTAAAGAGTCTGGCAGGAGCGGGTGGGGGAGAGAGCGGATGCAAAAGAGAGTACGGTGGGCGGGGCAAGCAGGAGGGGGGTGTCCAGCACATGCTGATCACGATGCGTGCCCGATGGGTCCGTGCCCGTTGGACATGGTCGGTGGGTTCGGTGGATGTGGGTTGATTAACACCCCATCACCACTTGGCCGTGTGAACGACGCTGACGATGGCCGTGAACCTGGCAGTGGCTGGGATTGCTGCTGCACTGGCCGTTGTGAGTTGGCCCAGTCGCGATCGGGCATTTGGCCATTGACAGGCCGCGCTTGAGGTGACTGGATCATCGCGACACCCTGCGATAGTGATGCCGGGATGGCACCGGGCGCGGGGTATGACACTGGGGAGTGCGCAAGCATCGGCTGCGGCGGTGTAGGTGATTGGTTGCGTGAGTGGAAGCCATTGCGCATGATGTTCTCGGATTGAGCAGACGGCGCCATAGGTGGTCGCTCTGGGCTCCGGGACAGGTTCGGTCCGAGCCTAAAACGTGTCGAGCACGATGTCATTTAGTCGCCAGACTAGACGTAAGAAAGGCAAAATTCACTGACCTGGCCTCCATCTCGTTTGGTCGCCCAAACTGTGCCAGATTGCCATTGTTGGACTGGAAAGGCGATGACCCTCCAACGGGGGACATCATGGGCGCTGGCCCAGGCGTCCGCCCGTTGGCCTTCAGACGCAAGTAGGTTTCGCACTTCTTCATGAAGTCCTTGCCCGGGAGCTCCAAACTACCGGAGAAGTACTCCTGATCGCGGAGCATGGACATGAACTCCTCTGGGACGGCATAGAACTCGTCCTGGTTCTCCAGCAGTACAGTCACTACGCGGATAGCGCCAAAGCTGTCGTCGCGTACAGCATCCCGCCCTTGGGAGTACAGTATACTTGGACAAATGACTGTAGCCAGGTTGGGCAGATCCATCTTACTCCCAGTCTGCTCGTCCATGTGTGCAAACGAAGCGACCCACTTCAGGAACACGAAGAGGACCTCCATGGTATCACGATGGCTTTTGGGAAGAATCAGTGATAGCATGTGGAGGAGCCGTTTCCTTTCCGCGTCGTTCGGCAGTGCTAGAAGGTTTGACAACGGCATTAGCGATCGTCCGTATGAAACTCAAGGACGACGCACTTTGGGATGCGATAAGCAGCTTATGCAACTTGAAAGTCAATAGCGGATCAGGCAACTCCCTCAGGAACTTCTTCATGAGCGCTGCCAGTTGAACAGGATTGTCATGCGTCAAATCCACGGATGACGGGTCTCGGTCAAGCGCTTCTGTCAAGTCCTTCAGGCGCCGAATGTTGCCATTCTTCCTGAAGATACCCTCAACCGACATGTCTAGGTGCCATGCATCAGCGCCTGACTTGTCCACAAATGCGAAGGCGCACTAACCCATTTGCCGCATGGCAGACACCACATCATCAATAAAGCTGGGCACCCGCAATGGACAGTGTGTAGCGCCGTGTAGGGAATCCGCGCCCTCCCGTTCGACAAGGAGTTCAAGCGGAACGCCGAAGACGCCTGCTGTGCAAAGGATATTAAGTCAGTGCTGACAACACTGTAAACACAGCTAAGGACGAACCTTTCTTCTTGACCTTGTTCTTATCATTCCCCGCACCCTTGAACAGCTTACCCCAGAAGCCCTGTTTCTTCACCTCCACCATCTCGAGCAACTCGTCTAACTCGAACTGCTCACGCAGCGAAGATCGGTACAGGATGAGCACAGCCGCATGCTTGACGATGGCCAACTCGAGCGGAGTGAGCTCTGCGATGTAGGGAATGTGGTTCTGCCGTGGTAGCGACCGATGCTGCTCGATCGCCTGGGCAACCTCTGCGAGCTGCGGAATGTCGGCCAGAGTAATCCCGTCGTGACTCCCCATCGGATCGCGATCGTCTGACGGGCCGACCGTCGGCGAGGTAGGCGCAGAGTCGTCGACGATCCGGACATCTGTCATTTGTCGGTTGAACGATGGGCGGAGGGCTTGACCCTGCGGGTCTACCTCGATATGCGGCCGCAACTCTCGCTGTGACGATTGCTGCTGCGGAGGTGGTCGTGGCGACCGTCCACTTGTCGAGGGTTGCTGCTGAGCGTTGTGCACATGTGCACGTTGCCCATGATGGTGCGACGAGCCCGCCTCTGCATGGTGCCGCGGCTGCGACGAGAACACATCCGATGAGTGCGCGACTTTCCCTGTAGGACTCTCGACAACAGTTGAACGTTTTGCAACACGCGCCGTCGCTGAGAGTTTGCGGTCAAGATGCTGCGCTGTCTTCATGCGCATGATGTCTCCCGAGTTACGGTAAAGGTCTTGTTCGAGCTCCTGCTCCTGCGTCAAGGGTGGTGGTGGTGGTCCGCCTACGAAGAAATCGGTCGGAACAGTTCGAAGCGGGGGAAAGAAGTATGCTCACCTGGCACAAGCTGGATGACCTTTCGCTTCTTCAAGAGGAGGTAGAGCCGTCGGAGCGCTACGTTGAGAAGGAAGGCGTATTGCTCAAGACGTGACACAGCTTGGAAGCCAGATCGACATCCAGGGTGTGCATGCTCCGTGCAGTAGACGACCGTAGGGACAGCACCGAATGACGAGGTATCCTTGACGGTCTCGAGCTCGAATACGAACAGATCGACATTAGCTGGTGGTCGGCGCAAGGTGGTGATCTTGGGTGGTGTACCGTCGTCACCCCTGGCCCTATCCTGTTCTTCCGTAGATCTCGGGGGTTCCTGCGGGACCGGTGCAGCTGCGGCTTTGCCGCATGTCTTGCATTGAATGCAGTGAGAATGCCAGCGCTGGTATGTACCAAGGCGAACACAATCCTCTTCGACAGTCTGGTTGCACTTGACGCAAAGATCGGAGGGCGGGTTAACGACGGGAACATTGCTGAGGCCAGGGTCGCGGGGCGCTAGGTTGAAGGGTGACTCGCCCGCGTTCTCGGGTGCAAGACTCCGGAACCCATACGTCACGCCTCTGGTCCCAGCATTGTTCGAGCGATGATCCACGATCATCTCGCCTTTTGCGCCCTTCATGATACGGCGAGCGGACGGATCTCCTCCCTGCACAGCAAGCAGATGGAGCTTGTCGAGGAAAGAGGACATAGCTTCACGGATGTCGTAGTCCCGCTCCAGCTTTAACGCACCAGTCAAGGCAATCCGGATGAGGATTTTGAGGTAATGCGCGAGACCTGTCACCAAGGCCAGCAACTCTTTGGTCATACCCATCCTCCGCGCACCCGTTTCCTGTGTGTGCGAGAGTAGAGTGAAAAGGTCAACCGTCTTACGGCATAGCATCCGTGCTTCCCGAACATGAGACATGCCTAATACGTACAAACGTGAGTACCGCTGAACGAACATGAGTCAAATCGATGCAACTTTACCCTTCAAATGCGCCCGTGCGAAGTAATGTTCCAAGTCGTCAATGGTAGCAAATAGTACCTCCACGTGTAGGATGAATTTTTCCGCCATCCTGATGGCATCGAGGTATTGCCCGTTGCTGACTTGCCGCAACATATCGGATATGCAGGCGGCACTGGATTCTTCGAACGCGGAGAGGACACTGAAAATAATGTCACTCCGCCGAACGTGTCATCGCACCAAAAATCACTTACGTCCAGATACGGTACACTTGTTGCTCCATCCTAAATTGTTTCTCCTTGAGCGACACTGGGGTCTCCCGCCGCTCCTCCTCCGCATAAGGTGGCTGAGACAGGTCGGGCGAGGAGCCTGAAGGACTTGTTGGTCTCCGATTATTGATCTTCACGTTCCAGAACTGCACATATCCACGTCAATACCAAGGTCACGGGCGCCTGCTTGTCACAGACAAGACAAAAATTTACCTTGTTGATCATGTAGCACTCCGGATGCCAGCATTCGTCCCGCATATTCCGGTTAATTTCAACAAATTGCTTGAGAATGGCAGTGTTACAGCCGGCGCACTTCGTCGCGAACCGTGTCGAGTAATGGAAGTGGCAGTAGACATCGCCCTCGTGCTCGTAATACGAGTCTTGCGGACCAAAAACCGTCGGGCAAATGGCGCATGTAAAATGTTCGACGTGGAACTTCTTGTCTGTTCTGCGGTCAATACAAGTACGTAGATTGGGCGGATAGCGATACGTACTACACGCGGTGATGTAACTCCCCCTTAACGCCTGCCCGCACTTCGCACAAATGAGGTTCAAGCGGCGGAAATAGTCTCGTTCGCAAAGCGGTTGTTGTTTCCCATCGGGCCCATCAATGGGGAAAAATTTGGAAGCGACGACGGTACCACAGTCCTGCAAAGGATGAGGTGAAGAGGACGTGGAATGCTTTGCAAACATACCAGGCATTTAAAACACTGTAGGTGGAAGACGGTACCGAGAGCCCGTACAAACGCCCCTTGCATGGCCTGCCCGCAAGCAGAGCATGTGCTACAATGCCGAGATCAGCATCGATGGAACCATGCTTCCAAAGCATAAGGAAGGGAGTCCCGCGCCGTAGCAGGGACGTATCTACGATACCACAGGCGAAAGCACTTACGTAGGGGCTGTAGTAGCAGAAGAGTTGGATGTTGCATTACGCGATCCAACGGTGTTGGAGCTGGTCGACGCACTCGCAGAGTACATGGAGGACGCGGATGTGATGCTGAGACGCTTCCCAGACTCATCGGAGTTTCCAGACGAAGATGGATGGTTGTGTGAACTACCAGGAGTGGTGGGTCGACTAGGAGAAAGGAAAGCTGGAGACGGCGTGGAAAAGGATGGATCGCTGTTATTCGCGGTATTACGCGAGTGGTTATGGTTGAGATCCTCGCTGCGCGCATGCTTGACTTCGTCGCGTGGTGTCCTGTGAGGCTCGAGCTCGTGTGAGGAACTGAGGGTGGACGCCCGCGTCGGCATAGGAGGACGCTCAAGAGTGCGACCCGGGGATGGCGGAGGGGGGAAATGGGGAGGATGTGCACCATTGGGTGATGGTATGCTCGAGTGCGGAGAAGAGCCGCCGGGAGAGACGGGGGACGGAAGCGGGGACGGAGAGCGATTGAGCGGGGGTGCACGCTGATGTGCGGAAGGCGGGGCCTGTGCGTACGGGGCGTTCATGGCGACGGACTGGGAGCAATGGCGAGGGAAAAAGAGAGGCGGGAGCGGGAGGAAAAGGAGTCGGAGGCCGACGTCGGGGGGTCGGGAGACGAGGACGACGGTGAGGGGAGGAGGAGAGAGGGAGAAGGAGACAGGCGTCGCCGCCCGGTCACCAACCCCGGTGACGTGACGCTTCATACATCTGTCACACCCTCCGTGACCGTTTCCATCGCTTGCCCTGGCCCAAATCACTCTCCCCTACCGATCGACCCAGATGCCTCTACAATCGTTTTCTCGGCCACCTCTGGGCAGTTCCCCCTGTATCGCCCCATATTTCCTCTCTTTTTTGCTCATTTTTTGCACCTCAGGCTCGAGCGTGGCAGCACTCAGTTGCCGTATGGAAGGGACGATCAGCCGTGAATCTGCTGCTCCCATCTCGTCCTTTTGGGCTGCAGTAAGGTCGATTCTGGTGCACTCTGTCTGTCTCATGACCACGCCGTGGCTCTGCACACGTCGGTCAATCTGATCAAACCGGACTCGTAGCCTTAAGCCGTGAGCTCCGTGGCCCTCTAACCTGAAACAGTTGTGTTATTCCGCTCGGCCTCTATCACACTCATTATTGCTTTGCATCTTATCCCCGGTGCCCCAGCTCCAGTGGTGCGCCTGTCGACCTCTCAGGATAGATTTCTCTCCAATGCCATGGTCACATGGCAGGGACAAATCCATCGGCATCTTTCTTTCTCCAGTCAGCCAGTCGCGTCGATGATTCCAACCTCAGAAACGCTATTCAGGCGCCGAAAAACATGATGCTCTGCTCCACGAGTGCCGGAGCTTCTGGAGAATGATAGTCACCGGTTCGTGCTATTCAATCTACGTCAAGGCGATACCAGTGTCTGCTAAAGAGACCAACTAAATAAGGCCAGCACTTTCAACTGATGACACAGGGGTAAGTTTTCCTTCTATAAGAATGTATAATCAGGTTCTCGGCACCGGTTTACTCAGAGTTCAGAGAACCTGACGTCGATGCCCTATCGGCATCAACACACTTATCTTCCAAACGAAATCTGGCCGACCACTACAGCATGCTTATTATTAGGACTTCGATGATGTTTATATCTAACAAACTGCCTAAGTTGCACCGCGACTGTTCTGAAGTGTGCTGGGTAAGCTGTACTACACTGTATATATACTTTTGTAGGAGCAAAGCAGCGGTCCGTTTGATTTACAAAGCCCGGAAAGTGCCACGAAAAAAATTCTGTCGCTGTTCTCTTACTCTACTATGATTTCTGCCGAGTCTTCACATAGTGTGCGCAGGAATTGTGAGGAGAAATCTCGGCATCCTTACGCACAGACTCATCGCGTCGAAGCTCGGATGTCCAAGAACACTTTTAGTCCCGAGGTACCCGTGAGAATCAACTGCCTCTTCCTCCAGCCCAGGCGGAGAGCCTAACAGAGAAGCAGTTCCGCGCAGCAGTGACTTTGCGGTAATCCACCGTATAACCTCTCCGACTGCGCCTCGAATGACGACAGAACTCCCCTACGCCGCAGATGCGGAGGTCTCGCTATCCTACGATGAGCTCGAGGTACGCTCGTTGGCCTCGCATCCGGAACATCCCGTGAATAAGCAGCATGATTACTCCAGGTTCTCCGTACGCAGTACCAGAAGGAGCTGGCACAGACGCACGTCACCATCCAGACGAAGTTCAACTATGCGTGGGGACTCGTCAAGAGCCCGCTGAGGGAGCACCAGGTGGAGGGTGTGCGGCTACTGCAAGGTGCGTTGCCTACATGCGACCGTTCTCCACTGAGGTATTGATATAGATAATTCTCGAAACAGATATCTACCGCGCGGAACCTTCAAGAAGACGGGAATGTCTATACTACCTCGCCCTGGGTCACTATAAGATGGGCAATTTCGAGGAGGCGAAGGGATTCAACAGTACGTCATCTGTACACCCTCCGCGTCCTGCAATGTCTAACAAGCGATCCTCTGCTAGGCCTCCTTCTCGAGAGAGAACCCACAAACATGCAGGCGCAATCTCTATCCACGCTCATTGAAAAGGGCTACAAACGAGGTCCGTCGTCCCGTTCCTCACCTCATGTCTGCACGCGTATCTCACCTGCTCCCCTGACTTACAGAAGGCTACATCGGCATGGCGCTCGTCGGCGGTGCAGCGGCCGTCGGCACACTGCTTATCGCAAACCTCATACGGCGAGCCCGCAAATAACTCGCCCTCCGACATGCAGTACTTACGCGCCTTTGCTTGCTCGCTTGCTTTGCTTTGCCTTGGTTTTTCGCACACGCAACGCCCTGTCGATGCCCGTCACGCCCCTTCGTATCGTATCGTACCTTCGCCATACCGTATTTCTATTGCCCCGCTCAATTATCAATCATGACCTGTTTGTGTCACGTACGTCAATCTGTATTGCCAATGACCATCCTCAACTGCCCGGGATTACGCGGGCATCTTACGGCGAGCAGTAGCTCGAACTGAAGGAGACAGGTATGTGTAGACATACAATGAACCATCCCGATTCCTTTCGTTATGACGATGCAGACCAGCTGAGAAGATGGGTATATGGGTATATATTCATTGAAGAACGGGGTATACATGTAGAGGGTATCACAAGATATGGAATGAGACATGAAGAGAGACGAAGATGTAAAAAAAGATGCGGAGACATTGAGAGAGAGATGAAGAAATATTGAGAGAGAGACGAAGAGACATTGAGAGAGATATAAAGAGACATTGAAAGAGAGAGATAAAGAGACATCGAGAAAGATAAAAAGAGAACATCGGAAGAGATATAATCGAAATAGGAAATAAGAGACTGGGAACGAGACGCTACAAGATGAAGGCCTTGACATGATCCTCAATGGGACGGCCGAGAGATAATAATAATAATAATAAAAGAAACCAAAACCCAGCAGCCGAGAATCTGCTTGCACCGGGCAAGCTGCACATAGAAATGAGACGACTAGATTGTGTTGTGGCGCGAGAACAAGGCGGAGAAGATGTCGCGTGTCGCAAGTTGGTGTCGAGAGGAAGCCAGGTGAGAGGCTGAGTGAGGTGGAGAAAGAGGAGAGAACGACCACCACGACGATCATGCAGAAGCGTGAGCCCTTCGGAGTCGGCCGAAGGGACAACCGCTACACCATCGTCAGCAAGAGAGGGAGAGCTTCACGTTACCTGAACAGTGTGTCCTAGCCAGGTTAGGCCGGGGTGCGGGGGGGCAGGGGTATCGCGGGTTGACCTCGATTCACTCGGTGGGAATTGGATGGTATGTGGCGGAATGTATCTGCAAAGGCGGGAGACATAAGAAGGCTGAAAACACATAGAGGGAGAAGACAGACCTGCTAGAGCGGTTTGGCAGCTTAGGGGAGTGCAGCGCAACAACGAAGACATCTATCGCAAGAGCCCCGTACGACTAGATCCGAGGAAAGCAAACTTTGAGAGGCTTGAGAAAACTTGAAGAGACTTGAGAAAGCTTGAAGCAACTTGAGAAACTTTGAAGCGACTTGAGAAAACTTGAAGAGACTTGGAACTGCAGAAAGGCGGGCAAGCGGCGCCGCCCGAAGGCACCACCACTTGTCCGCAAGAGACCGTTAGTACCTGAACGCCAAGAGAGGAAACACATACCTTTAAACACGGGGCTGCAAGCGACTGCGTCCTCGATGCTCCGCTACACTCCCCGAAGCCACCAAAACGCGCTGCAGATACCTTCAACGAATAAGTGACTGAAGAAAGCCTGAGTAAAGGAACTACTCACTCATCGCCAGCGGGATAAGCGCTTTCCCGGAGTGTCGAGGTCTTGACCCTTGCGATCCGCGCCCCAGTGCACCCAGCCGTCCTGTACTAGAATTCACACCATCCAAGCACGGTCAGCGTCTCGCACTACCCTTACCAACTTAAGCGCGACGGCTACGGACTGCTTCACGTCGCAGGGGAGTCATCAGCCTCTATGTCACTATCGTCTCCTGCGCCCTCTTGTTCCCGATCCTCCATCGCGTCGTCTGCATCCGCATCGTCCTCCTCGCCGCCCCCCTCTTCCCCCTCCTCCTCACCACCCCCCTCTCCCGCATCCTCCATATCCTCCTCGTCCTCCTCGTCTTCCTCATCACTGTCTTCGCTGTCGGAGTCTCCAAAAATAGCCAGCTTTGCCTCTTGCGCAGAAACATTTTCAGGCCGCTGGGGGGCTACGGGCTCGTCGTACCTGACTGTGTTGAAGGCCAGGTGGTCCGCCATGTCCGACATCGACACCTCGAAGTCATACTTTGACAGCGGCTTCCTTTGCACCGATCGTGGCGCAGCAATGCACCCGAAGGTAGCGGCGCTGGATGCGAATCCTCGTCGGGGGGCTGCGTCACGCGTGAAAAGGGGGATGGACTGGACGCTCGGCAGACGGTAGTACGTCGACGCAGGAGCTAGGACTGACTGGACCAGAGGCAATGGTAGAGTTGACGGGCCTGCTGTAGGGGGGGATGGTGGCGCTGGTCGAGATGCCGGTGCTGGAGGAGTTGGTGCGCGAGGAGGGGTAGGAGCGCGAGGCTGGATAGGCGCAGGTTGGGGAGCGGGCGCAGACGGAAGGACTGGAGAGGGTGGCGGGCTCGGTTCCAGCGGAAGAGCTGAAGCAGGTTGAGGGGTCGGAGTGGGAGAGGTGGGAATTGGACTTGAAGGCTGGTCCGAATCATTCGTGACGGGTGTCGACGGCTGCAAATAGCGCACACGGCGATCCCGCACACCGCAGATCCTGCCAGTTGCAGCTGGTGTGTAGGTCTTGCGGAAGAGCGCACCCCATGCTGGTCCGTATTTTCCGAGAGCCGTCTGAACTCGGTTTGCACGGCGGCGGTGGGTCTTCTCGAGGCGTTCCTTTTTGACAAGGGATGTCGGGACAATCTTGCCGAAGTCGAAGGGCTCGGTAGCGGGCTAGGCGGGGGGCGTCAGAAAGACTCTTAAGTCGATGGAGAAGTATGCGCACCTCTGTATCCGTGCCCTCGACGTTCTCCTGCGCCATGCACACCTCACTAGCTACAACCACGTCAACGTTGTCTTCGAGGATCCGGCGGCGGCGGCGAGAGTCTTCCATGATTCGCTTGACCTTCATCTCAAAGCGGTCGACAGCACGGCGGCGGGTCTTCCTCGGCTGCTGAGCCTTAGTCGCAGGTTCGGTGGTGCGAATCTTGCGGATGGCGGGTCGCATCTGGAGCTCCTCTGCAGGAAGACACCTGATACCGGCGAAGACTCGCTGGCGCTTGTCGCCTGCCCATCGGCTCTCCTCCTCGAAGCCCTCAACCGTCTCGCCGTGGACGTAGTGCCGAATAGGCAGGACAGCGGCGAGACGGGCTCTGGCGGCGGAGCGCTGCTCAGCCTCGTCGCTACGGCATGGCGACGACGAGGTGTGCAGGCATCGTTCACCATCAGGTGTCATGCCAGAGCAGAGTGTGGCGGTGGGGATGTTGGGACAGACGGCGGAGGTAGAGAATCGAGGGTGGGCGACGGCGTAAGAGTGAACCCGTAGCTCCAAGCCAACGGTGAACACAGTATAATGGGAGGAGGAGGAAGAGGAGGAAGAGGAGGGGACAGAAGGTGGTGGGGAATACATCGTATGAGATGACATGCTGGTATGGCACGAGTTGTATAACGCTCGAGGTATGCTGCAAGATGTGGTAACTGATGAAGAGGGAAGGACAAGGCGAGGGCAGCTTTATACAAGGTCCAGAGGGCGGTCAACGGGTAAACGACGCGCTCGACGCGTCCCACACGTGATGCTGGCGGGCATTGGCATCCATGCGAGGCGGAACCGTATGGAATGCATCGGGGCGAGATCGACGCACACCGCAGGGGTCCTTACGGGCGCATCCACAGAGATATCGAACCCGCTGGCGTGAATTTCCTATGAATTTTAGTCTTTTCGACTCCAGAAGGAGATATAAAGTATAAACCACCCGTAAGCCTATCAGAAGTATCAGTGTTTCGGCGGTGAAGAGCAAAAAAGGTCAAGAGTTGGTTGCATTCCTCGGGCAAAGACGGGGAAACATGACTCCACAAAGCAGATCTGGCGATTTATTCCATCCAAAAGACGGATAAAATTCTAAGCAACGCTCCTTCAGATGGGAAGGACGGTCTACTTGGTAGTCTTGGAAGACAAACAGATGATGTGGCCAGGGCAGATGCGCACATTCGCATCTGTTGAGTAGAAAGCTGTTTAATAGACACCCGGAGTACGCTTACGTCGATGTATTGACCTATATCTATAGGTATTGAACCGGATAAGAATACTAGGGGAAGCATAGAGCATACCGGTGTTTGCATAAATGACCCGCGTCTCCGACCCGCCAGCCGTGAAGACATCCTCACGATGATATCTCTCGGAGCCTGGACAGGCTAAGATATCAGTATCCGTACAGGTTGATACAGAAAAAGCAAGAAGGCCACAGAATCTGTTCGCCATTACACGACGGCAGGAGTCGCAGCATGTGCCAGTGTGGCAGGAGCACGAATTAGCGCCCAAGGCGCGACGCGACTCTTGCCGCGCCAATCCTACGGGTTGTGGTAAGCTACAATCTGGTGTGAGTACTCACACTGACCTAGCCTTGACAAAAGCTGCGCATAAGTCACTGAACATATCGAGATCGCCATGAGAAATAGACGAAGAGAAGACGATGTTCATGGCGATCATATGTCGTCGGACAGCGAATATGGCGGCTCTCGGTTGTAGAGCTCCACTTGGAGAAAATACAAAGCAGACTTATCAACCAAACCGATTCGAGTGCGTTGCAAAAGCACCAAAAATGTATAATAAAGTACGTGAAAGTTGTATGGAGGAGGAAAAAGTAAGAATCGTCAGGCGTGTGTGGTAGCTTGGTATACACGTGAGGTAAGTGTCATTAGTATGGACGTGTCGTTCCGTCAGTACGTCAGTAGGTTAGTCTACTGTGCCCGCTATACGCCCCCGAGATCCTACAAGATGATGCTACAATCAGAGTACATGTTACATTCATTGAAGCTTGAAGCAGGGGTCATGTCGGCAGAAATTGTGCTGGAATGTGTCAGAATCACTAAGGATTTATTCCTGCAGAATGAAATGCTTACCCGCTTCAGCGTACATCTGATCCGGCGTCCGCTTGAATTCGGCAATGCCGATGAGTACGAAGCCAATAAGCATGCCTATTTCAAAGAGGATCCACATGAAAGCCCATGCTGTTCGAGGGATCAGTGGGCCGAATTCGTACAGCGAGGATTCAGTGGCCTTTACCTTGAGCAGAGACTCGCGGGTACATGAGCGAGAACTGCGTGCAATCGGAGTCGTTTGTTTTTCGGAAGAATTTGTCGTCTGTTATATCCCCTGTACATATATGAGACCCGATCTAGATGGCGGTCTGCAACAGTATGGCTCACAAACGACATAGAAGATGCTGGTGGAGAACATCATTTCACAGCAGTTTTGTTATGGCGAGGAACACGTACTGCAATACACCAAGGAGTAGGAGATACCAACGCAGGGCCTGACTGTAAAGGAACGGCTTGTTATCCCCTCGCTAGAGCATGTAGGCTTGCCTTACGCGTGATCAATGAACCAAAACCCAATAAGGAGTCCCTCATACACCAGCGTCAAAAGGATCGTTCTGCAAATGGATACGTGGATCAGTTCTCCGGCCTTTTCCACGGTAAACGATCCGCGCACAGCTTGTCCCGCACAAGTGCCAATGGCATAATAAGCCCCAGTCCCGCCACAAAACTGAGAATTTTGGCGACGAGGGTGTCGAATCCGGAGAGGATGAAGAGCGCGCCGAGGACCGTGGAGCCGAAGTAGCCCGCGGCTAAGATGCTTGGTGGATGTCCGCCCTCGACGATCGTGCAGCCGCCAAGGTTTGGATCAATGGTCAATTTCAATATTGTACCGCCTGTCATGATAGCCTGGGATGCATTCTGCATCAGAACTGCAGGGGTGGCGGGAGGGCGAGGGTAGTGGCGTTCTGGAGGGTTGAGAATCACTTACGACTATTACATGACATAGCTCATGCCACCCAATTGCAAACAGCTTCAGCGGGTTTATGAGTATTCGCGCTCCGGGGATTGTCCAAAAGCCGAAGAGAACGACGGTGTACACCACGATCTGAGGCGTCGCTCAACGAGGGCCTGAATGCAATGGCAGGACTGGCAAGCTCACAACATATAGAATAGGGACCTAAGAACAGATATGTCAGCTTAAAATTTGGTAGATGAGGTCTGCGCAAACCTGATCATGGGTTGGTCTGACGCTGTGGTCCATATGTATCTTGGGGGCAACTGGTGGCCTATTAGTGAGGCCGGGATTCGCATCAGACATACTGTTCCTTGAGATATCGACAATGACCGATAGCCGATAGACAGCGACAGACGAAAGCCAAGAGAAAGTGAGATGAGGAAAGGAGAGATGGGAGATCGCAAGGCGTGGTCCCGGGGGTGGCCGAATAAGTAGTGGGCGTGCTCCTCGAGCAGGCCAGGCCGAAGAGGGAAGGCGACGCAAGCCTGCGTCTATGTATGTGTAGAAGGACGCCTGAGACGGTGTACTCGGCGCTGTAACCGCGCGCAAGGACGTGAAAAGTTCACCTCGTGGCGTTCGCGAGGCCAAGCGCAACTGCCTCCGTCGGGCGAATTTGTGAACGCGATCGCCACGTGAGGGCGACGCGTCTACATCACGTGTAATCGGACTTGGTCTTGGCAGGCGAATTTCTTCGTTTGAGTGGTCGAGCACGTTGCGAAGGGTGTTGGAGAAGTAAAGAAGCCACTTGGAGGCCACGCTCTCCAGTGGCAGCGAAGTGCAAAAGCCTGCGCGTTTGATCTGGAGTATTGGGGCTGTACTGAACGAATGGACGCGCCGACTTCACGATAACACACCATGCGAGCACCAGCCGGTCCTCTGGGAAGGATTCATTCTCGTTTCGACTCAGGATAGGCAGTGAAGGCAGCATGCGAAGCAGGGAGAAGCCAACGTTCCTTCTGAGAAATGAAGCGGGCGCGAATTCACGCGACGCGACTAATTAGGCACGTGCCGGGACGCGCGGCGGAGTTTGAAAGACGCGTCGCGTCCAGTCAAAAGCAGAAACGCGTCAATTGAGCTCCTTCTGTCTCTCTTTCCCTCCCACCACCCATACTTCTCACCTCGCACGCTATTCACGCCTCATAAACGAATATCATGGTCAGCTTAATACACGCCTGCCTGAGCCGTCTATTCTAGTGCTGACCACCCACCTGCTACAGTCCGGAAAGGGAAAAGCGTAAGAATCCGTAGTGCGCCTGTGACGATGCGGTTCGTGCTGACGTGGTTTCGATGGCGGATGTCAGTGGAAAGTCTTCGTCTGGGAAAACCGGCGGTGATATCAAGTCCCAATCTCGCTCGTCCAAGGCTGGGCTGCAGTTTCCCGTTGGTCGTATTCACCGTCTGCTGAAGAGGGGCAACTACGCGCAGCGTGTCGGTGCCGGTGCTCCAGGTGCGTGCATGCCTCATCGAGAAGCGTTGTATGTTTACTGAACACCTTCATCAGTGTATCTCGCTGCAGTGCTTGAGTACCTGGCTGCTGAGATTCTCGAGCTCGCTGGTAACGCCGCGCGTGATAACAAGAAGCAGCGTATCGTCCCGCGTCATCTTCAGCTCGCCATCCGCAACGATGAAGAGTGCGCACTTCAGTTCATTGTTAGCTTTGTCTTGTCTGTCACTGACACATTCGCACTGTGCAGGTTGAACAAGCTCCTCGGTGACGTGGTCATTAGCCAGGGTGGTGTCGTACCCTATATCAACCCCGAGCTACTTCCCTCCAAGACCTCCAAGACCAAGAAGGAGGCTGCCTCACAGGAGGTTTAGTTCTGTTTCTATCGTTTGCATGTTCGCCTTTGCTTTGCGCTTTGCACTCGGAGTATGATACCACCATATCCGCATTTGTGTCCATATAATTTGATCTAGCACGATGTAATTGTTGTCGAATAATAACGCGCTTTTGAGCAATGTCGATCTTCGCCGAGAGTCATAAGACATCCATGATATATTATTCTGGAACACCTGGAATGAAATCAGGCCATTCGCTGAACGTAAATACAAGACGGACAAGAAGTCGAAGATGAAGCATGTAAGTCAAGGTGAACAAAAGGATAAAGCATAGCGTCGGCACTGCCAGTGCCATGGATGAACTCTTCGAAAACACGAGTCCGTGAAACTTACTCCAAAGCATCTCAACATATCAATAGCATAGATCGTTCCAACCAACAGACACACGCCACCTCACTCTGACATAGGGCTCTACGACCACCCCTCCGCCCTTCAGCTCACGATGTTGTCCTCCGCATCGCTGTCCATCGTCCTCCTCGACAGCGACCCCTTCGGCTGATGCAGATTGCGCCTCCGTTCTTCCACGATGCCCGACACGGGCCGGCGGCCCTTCGTGGGCGGCGAGGTAGAGCGGCCGGGCGACGGCGGGGAGCCTATCGAGTTACGATTGAAGTTGTTCACGATGTTGCTCACGCTGCCGCCGCCGCCGGCCGCCCGCGGGGGGCGCGAGCCGCGCGGGCCACGCAGGCGCGCCTCATTGGATGCGTTGCGGGACAGGCTCGCGCGGCCGGGGTTGAGGACCTCGTCGCCGATCTGCGGCGACGCGCTGCGCTCGTCGGCAGTGACGGGCGAGCGCAGGGGCGAGCGAACGCGGACGTTCGGGCTCGCGGAGCGCGAGGAGATGCTGCCTTTGCGCGAGGGCGTCGCGGGCGAGACGACGACGGGGGACGTGGGCTTCTCCTCGGCGGGCTCAGGGAAGTTTGGGCGCGAAGGTGGGGGCGACATGTCTCCGAGATCGGGCTCCTTGAATGCGGGAGGTCGGGGAGGCACGTCCTCATCTAGCTCGGGAGGGGGCTCGACGAAATTTGGGCGCGCCGGCTCCTCAGGCTCCTGTGGAGGCGGAGTGGGGGCGGCAGCGGGGGGACTGGGAGGAGCCGCGGGAGGGCTGGGGAGAGCAGGTGGCTCCTCGGTGACGGGCGACGCAATGACTTCCGCAGCGGGCGCAGGGGCCTCAGCAGGGGGCTCAGGTTCCACGTGCTCAGGCTCGGGTGCAGGAGCAACAGGCTGTGGCGCTGGGGCCGGGGCAGGAGTGGGAGTGGAAAGGTTAGCGGGCACAGGAGGCACAGGAGGAGGAATATGTCCGGCGGCTCTTTGCGCGAGCAACCAGTCACGCGCATCGGTTCCCTGTGAGAGCTTGCTCCTGCTGATGCGCATGTCGATGGGCGCAGTCCGCTTCCTCAGCGGCACTTTGCGCTCAGACTCGCGCTTTTTCTTGACGATGGTCGGAGGAAGGATTTGCGAGTAGTACTTGACCAGGTCAATAAAGAGCACTAAATCCGACGTGAGTCTGACTGCTACAACTGGAATGCAGGGCTGACGTACTGGCAGGATGGCGGTCCTGGATAGTCATCTCGGTCTCGACTTTAGGGCGCACAATGGCTGAGATGGGCAGTTAGAAATGTGTACAAATATAAGAACCGGAAATCGCTCACTTCGGCCAATCGACAGCGCCAGCTTGGTAACATAGAACTCGTCAGCCTCCTCAACTTTAGTCTCGTCAATGAGTCTATAGGAAAGCAAAAGTCAATACGACGGGTCGTGCGTGAAACTCAGAGCGCCTACTTTCTCAAATGACCAACAACAGCGTCAAGGACATAGAGATGGACCTTAGGAAGTCTCAGAAGGGCCGTCTGTAACGCGTCCAGGTGCTCCTGCTCTAAGGCTGCTCCATCGCCCTTTGCGCCGACTGCAGATTCGAGCGTGAGTAAGCAAGATGAGAAAGCAGCAGAGTGACAGACTCACCAGCAGGGTACAGGCGGCGAATCTCCTCCCAACCCTCCCAGAGAGCGAGGGGGGGATCGAGCTCCAAAATCCAGAGTTTCACAGTGCTGGCGAGTACAGGTGCGTCGTATTTCTCCATGATGTCCGCGGGTATAGGTTGCTCGGGCGGCACAGCATTAAGAGCCTCCCTCAGGTGATGGACGGCAGGAAGGGGGACTTCGTAGATCCAGGTCCTCCGTTTCTCTGTCGAATATATTAGTAAGATGGATAGATGGTACAACGCGACAACGCGCACCTTCGTCGCTTGGCTGCTTAGCATACGAACGGTCGAGTCCTTCGAGGAGTGCAGTCAGGACGGGCGGAACAAGCTCCTTCTTCTCCTCGCCATTCCTCATAGCACTCCACCCGCCCTCCGCCCACTTCCTCAAGTCGATGCCAAAGAGCACATCCGACTCGTCATGCGCGACGCTTTCATAGAGCTGAGGATGGGGGCGGAACGGGCCCGTGCGGTACCGCTCAATCAGCGCCGTCAAGTCAGACTCGGGGATGAATGACGAGATGAACGTGCGGGAACGCTCCACGGATGGCTCGAGGGACTTGGGGAGGTTTGACAGCGTGCCGTGGTACTGCAGGAGCACGGTCTTGACCGCCTGGAGGCGGTCGCCTTCCCACTTCTGCAGCGTCTTGAGGGCCTCCTCGATGCGCTCCTCGAGGCCGAGGCGCTGGCGGTCGAGCTTGCGTACGGCGACGCGGTATTCCCTGTCCGCAACATCTGCCTCCGCGCGTGCACGGATATGAGGCGGCTCGTTGCTGTGGCTCGTGTTCAGGGCCTTCGTGACGACGTTGAAGAAGTTGTTCGAGCGCTTCACCAGGTTGTCCGCGACGGGGGTCAGGCGGGCGGGGGATATGAGCGAGGTGGGGCTGGTCGGCACTTTCAAGTTGCTCTTCGCGAGTTCGAACGCCTTGGGGCGGAACTGGTAGAACGCGTCGTCAGTCGCCTCGAACTGGTTGCCGAACTCGCCAATGCGACGGAGCAGCCCATCGCGCTCGGTCAGCTCCTTCGCGGCGTCCTCGGCTCTGTCGAGGCTGCCACCGAAGCCCTCAACATTGCTTGTCAGCCATGCCTGAAATTCCTCGCCGGTGAAGCAGTCGGGATATTCGCCAATGATTGGGAAGCGAACAGGGCGCAGGGGCATCTCGGCGGCAGCACGTGTCAGGAGCGAAGACACCGCCGCAGGGGGCAATGAGAGGCCGGCGAGGATGATAGGCTCGGACTTCGGAGCAACAGGAGATGGTGGGATATGGAGCTTGGCGGGTGGCAGTGGAGGGGACAGCGGTGGAGGCGATGCGGTGATGGACTCTGGCTCTTCCACTGCCTTGCCTTTGCCCTTGTCAACCTTGGGGCTTGTAAGGGGCTCTTGTTCCTCTGGGACGGCTGATGTAGTCGCTTCCTTAGGGTCGGACGGAGAAGCAGTAGCGTTTGCAGTCTTACGTTGGATTTCTTTCAGTCTTTGGGCAATTCGTCCAGAGATGCTGGCACTTTTCTTAGGAGAACCAGCATCGCTAGGGGCCAGACGTGGAGAGGTCGTGTACTTGTCGTTAAATTGACTGTTCGGTGCGAATTTGGCACTGGCGAGGGGTTAGGGTAGGTCCATGAAATGGGAGAAGTAGGGTCGCATACTCGTCTTCGGCTTCATCAGCCTTCCGAACCTTTGCCAGATAGTGACTCTTCAGCTTCGCAACCTAGACACAAGACATGGTGAGCGAGAGCGGGATATAGGACGCAAGGGTGTATGGAGCATACGTCGCTCTGGCTGTGTTCATAGGAACGTAAGTAACCATCAAGCATTACAGACTTGCTCTGACGGATTCGCTCCTAAAGTGATTGTTTGAGTACCAGACCAACGAATAGGCCGAAGTTCATCGCACCTTGTATCCATTAGCCCACCCCTCGAAGGGGTCGGCGACGAGAGTGTGCAGCTCGGTGGAGATGGCCTTATGCGCTTCACCCTGCCTAACGGTCTCTGCCTGCAGGCCGTGGAATGCCATGAGTAGCGTCGCGCCATCGTCAATCTTGAACGCGGACCCTGCTGTTCTGTTAGCCTATCGCAGAGTATTTCCGGACGCGACAAGCGTACCTTCGGTGCCAACGGGAAGCGGTTCGATGAGTGCGGTCGCCGCGTTGGCCTCTGCTACGGCCCGTGCCTGCGTTTGCGATACGCGTCAACTTGGCTCCACTGGACATGTTAGGAGTGCACTCACTCGAATGAAGGCAATAATTTCATCATTCTCAGCAACACCCTTCGGGGATAAGAACGCTTAGCTGCTGGTGGCAACGCTCGCTGAAAAACGTGAACGCACCTGCTCGAGTTTGTTGTAGAGGACCTCGAGACCCTTTCGGTAGTCCTGAGACCAGAAGGAGTTGGTAAACGAGAGCGGTAGTGAGAGGACCGCCATCTGGATGGAGAGGGGGGATTACGGCGGCCACGTCAAGGTGGAAGAAGGGAGAAAGAGGAACGCGAGGGGGGAATGTTGGGCTGTTGTGCAGGAGCTGTGCTGCAGGCGAGTTGATTAGGCGCGCGTTACACGGTCAGGCATCACACGGCCTTCCTTGCCTATTTTGGTTTCCCCTGCCCGTACCCTCGCCCTGTCCCCGGCCAACCCATCTCTCCATTTTGCATCCACTGTTCTGCATTAAATCCCATATATTCTCAGAACAAAGTACGCTTTGCTGCTGCACCCCTCTCGAACTTTCGACCGGCCTTCACGGGCAGCGGCCCTGAATTTGAAATGCTCGCGTTGTTAGCATGGTCACGTGCCTTTCCTCAGCTCGCAGCCTTTCGTAGCGTGCTGGATTTTTCCGAGGCGACGAGGATCTTCTGCGAATACGACCGCGAGATTAATGAAAGTCGGCAAGGCAACATGCATGGTTCCGCATGGAGAGCTTGCATTCGCTGGAAGGCGTGAAGAGGAGAAGCGGCGCGTGAGTCGGAAGATGCCGGTGTCCAAATTTTTGGCGGGACTCGTCTTGTGCGCGACGGAGAGGAACGCGACCTGGCAAAGCTGGCATACGACTCTGTTTCTCGCAAATGGGTCATGCTCAAAAACGTCTCGCGTCTACCGCGGCCAGACTAGCTTCCGTTCCCCTCTCCTCCCTCAAGTCTTTCCCCCCAAAACAAGCAACCTCTTCCGAAGCCATCTTCAATGCTGAGCATTGGTCGACGCTCCAGCCCCCTCCCACCTCTGCTTTCTCTGCCCTCGCACATCGAATAGGTCTCGGAAATGCAATTGGGCCGTCAGACCTGCAGCAGGCGTGCACACATCCCTCTATTCTGCCGCTGCATGCCCAGCACCGGCCGACGGACCCCCCGCCAGCGGTCAACGGAAACCTCGACGCGTTGGGCAATTCCCTGCTCGGCCTGTTTGCGACGGAGCATCTGAATGCAACGTACCCGCACTTGCCTACGCGGGCGTTGAAAGCGGCCGTCAGCGCGTACGTCGGACCGTTGACGTGTGCGAGTGTCGCGAAGGAAATGGGGGCTGCCTCCTTGCTTCGGTGGCATAGGACAGTGCGTAGCTTCGCCCCGTTCTCCTGCCTCGCGTAGAGTACTCACTCGGTCTGAAATATTGCGCTTAGCCTCCAACGTCGACACGTCCGGCCATTATGCACACTGATGCGCTGTCTTCAATACCTCGCGCGCTTACTGCCCTCGTCTACCAGCATCGCTCTCTTCCAACGGCGCGCACCTTCGCGCAGTCGTTTTTCTTGAGCAGAGAAGTGAACCTTCGCAGCATGCTCAAATTCCGCGACCCAAAGATGAACCTCGTCGAGACCGTGCACAAATTCGGTCGTGAGAGGCCCGTGTCGAGGTATGACGTTCTCACCGTGTCGCGTCTGCCTCGTATTCACACCACTTTGTAGGTTGCTGAAGGAGACCGGTCGTTTCTCGAACTCGCCCGTGTTCGTCGTTGGCATCTTCTCTGGTGCGGACAAGCTTGGAGAAGGGTTCGGTAGCTCGTTGAAGATGGCGGAGTACCGGGTAGGCGTGCCCCAGAACTTTTCTTAATGCATTAGACTGACGAAGCTACTCGATCTCACAGGCAGCGGAAGATTCACTGCACCGTCTCTACCTGACTCAGACGCCACCTCACCTCGTACGCGTGCCGACCTCAACATTCCCGTTGACCCAGGGAGACGTGTTTACGGCAGGCGAGGAGGGCGCATACGTACCAGGAGAGCTCGGCGAGACAGAGGTGCTGCTTGGCAGCGCAGGACGAAGCTCCATCGTCCAGCCCAAGCGTCAGTCGGTGAGCGAGGAAGAGGTAGAGGAGTTATAATGCATGATCTTCTAATATCCATATCACTATTATCGTTGCTTTGCATGGGAGCCGGAGGTCGCCTGTATGGCTGCGATATGCGCTCGTTTTCAGTCACTGACGCACAACTCACACTTAACTAGACTTGTTATGCACAGATGCAGCCCTGTGCTGTCTAATTTTCTCCCTATGCATGGTGCTCGTGAGCGGGTTCGCTATTGCTGGTGCTGGTGCTGGTGAAATGTCCCCTCTTCTCGAAGGTGAGTATCCAGCAGAACCTAAGTTGGACTGACAAGCCTCGCTTTCTTCAAACACGATTTCCGTCAAGACAGATCAAGATGATGTCTCTGTGGTTTATTTGGGGCTAAGCCGTGCAAGAGCAGCGACCTGCACACGACACTGAACGACACTGGACAGGGGGAAAGGCCTTTTTTCGAGATCTAGAACCCTTCATCGGGGTTAGGTGCAGCTTTGACCGTGAGAGAATGACTTGATCAACTAACGCTTTGACTTCGACTACAAATTACGACTTACACTTGTACGAGGGCGAATATATACGAATTCAAGCAGACTGAAGCAGGATTCACGCGAACGCAAGCCTCTAACATGTCATTGCACTCATTGAATCCAGAATACGCAACCATTGCATGCGAGCTTAGGCATATGGGTAGCTGGAACACCAAATGACGGAGGTGAGTGGTGTAAGTGACGTCCACCAAGAACAGAAGATGTATTCTTACGCGCCCCACAGGCCACGATACTGTCACGGCCCATTCGTACACCTCGTCCATATATCTTTGTATCGCCATTCTCACAGAGCGGCGCGTTGAGCCATGGACCCGACTAACAAACCAAAGGGCCCTTCACCCCATTATTCGCTCTACCAGCGTGAGGTGTTCCGGACAGGCGGAGAGAAAGGGCAGCGTATGTTCTGTACTTCTGCTCGTATCTACACCCTGACTGACACGCGCCGTGAAGTGCCCAGCTTTTCAGTTCATCCGGATGAACTTGCCGAATCCACGAAGAAGACGCTGAATAACCGCGGCTATTTCTACGCGAACTCAAACGCTGGGCTAGGATGGACTGACAAGGCGAATCGGTGTGTGATGTTCTTGGTCGTGAAGTTTGATGTTTGATCACTCACATTGCTCTAATGTTCTAGAGACGCGTTCTTCAGATGGCGCATTGTTCCGCGCATGCTTCGGGACACGACCACCCGGGACCTTACCAGTATGCAAGTCTTCTCGATGTATAGCGCAGTTCTTGACCAGACGCTGTTTCGTAGCGGAGCTATTTGGTCACCGCATCCCAGCACCCATCCTGTTCGCGCCCATTGGTATTAACAAACTGTACAATCCCTTAGGTGAACTTGTCCCTGCGAAGATTGCAGGCGAGCTGGGCCTTCCTGTGTGCCCTGATAAATCATCTTACCGTGCGTATAACCTGACACAATTGGTGTTTCTCAGTATTGCCTGTCGACCGCGGCTTCCCAGTCTATCGAAGACGTCGCAAAAGCCAACGAAGAGGGTGCTTCTATCAAGAATGAGAGCAACAGCGTGCATACGTATGACGGTCCAAATGGCGGGAATGCGACGAGTCCGAGGTTCTTCCAGCTCTATATGGGACATGACGATGAGATCGTAAGAGTGCCATTGGCGCTTGCTATGCTACGCGGTCGCTGACTTCGTTTGGTGTCAGACTATCAGCTTGTTAGAGAGAGCGTGGAAGAGCGGTTTCGACGTGTGCATGCTGACGGTCGATACGTGGCAGCTAGGATGGAGGCCGACGGATATCAACATCGCGAACTATGTGTAAGCTTACCTATCATTCAAATCCGGTGCTTCAGCCTCAGATACCGTCCCGTTTAGGTTTTATTACCCAGGCGCTGTCGGAAACGAGGTTGGTCAGTCCGACCCGGTGTTCATGAAGAAACACGGCAAGGAGCTCGAGAAAGACTCCGGAAAATGGATTGACTCGTCCGTGTGGCACGGTAAAGCGCATACTTGGGAGAAAATCCCGTGGCTTATCAAGGAGGTTCGTCGCACGTCTCCAGTGTGTCTACATGTGTTGACCGTCCATTTACTTATCCAGTGGAAGCGGATCTCCAATGGCCGCCCGTTTGTCGTCAAAGGCATCCAATGTGCGGAAGACGCGGTCAAAGCGTACGAGGTTGGCTGCGAAGGCATCGTCGTGACCAATCATGCGGGCCGCCAGGTCGACGGCGCCGTTGGCAGTCTGGAAGTGCTTCCGGAGATCGTGGAGGCGGTTGGCGATAGTGAGTATTTCCGGGACGTTTGGTGGAAAGTAAAGTTGAACGAGCGGAACGATGCAGAAATGACAATCATATTTGACTCGGGGATCCGCACGGGGTCTGACGTCTTCAAAGCCATAGCGCTGGGTGCGCACGCTGTCCAGGTCGGGCGGTTGTATGTATGGGGGATGTCGCATGAAGGCGAGGCGGGGTGCAGGCACGTCATGAAGTCGCTTCTGGCCGTATGTTCTTGTGCATTTTTATACTTTGGCATTGAACACTCATCTTGCTACGTACCACAGGACCTGGACATCACGATGACCGTTGGCGGCTATCGGTCGATCACCAAGGACGTGTATAGGAACAAAAAGGCTTTGAGGTATAATCCGTCGGGTTCACCTCCTGGGCCGGGAGAGCATGCGAAATTGTAATTTGCGTGTACATGCTCACCGTAGAAATATACATTCGACACAATGCATCCAATCTGTGAATATCGGAAGCGCGCTCGTTACTCTGTACGCCTAACCGGGAATCATTTATATGAGAAGTGTTACATTCGCGACTATTCCTATTATCTAGTTCTACACATGTACTATGTCGCGTAATTAATCCACGGGCAAGCAGTCAACATCCTTTCGTTCCTAGTTCTCGTTCACAACCTCGCGTGCTCGTCAGGCCCCGGAGCTACCCCAGACGAGTTGTACCTCAACGCATTCTTGTTGCGGTACACATCCTCGGTGATGGAGCGGTATCCGGCGACGGTCATAGTGATGTCCAAATCCTGCATAACATCACAGTCAGAAGATTTAGAATCAAACGAGACACCAGGCAAGCTCAAAAACGCACAGCGAGAAGCGACTTCATGACGTGGCGGCAGCCAGCCTCGCCCTCATGCGACATGCCCCACACATAGAGCCGCCCGACGGCGACAGCATGCGCGCCGAGTGCGATGGCCTTGAACACGTCCGCGCCAGTGCGAACGCCCGAGTCGAAGATGATGGTCATCTCTGCCGAGGCGTTCGCGTTAGCATTGACAGGTCATTCCGAGAATTTTTGGACTATGCTTACTGTCCCCCACGGCCTCCGCGATTTCAGGAAGCACCTCGAGGCTGCCGACGGCGCCGTCGACCTGGCGTCCCGCGTGGTTCGTCACGATGATGCCCTCGCACCCGACTTCGTATGCCTTGACGGCATCCTCAACGGACTGGATTCCCTTGATAACGAACGGGCGGCCGCCGGAGATGCGCTTCCACTACCGCGACGGGTGAGAAATGTCAGCGGCGTGCAGCTCCTGAAGATGAATTCGGACTGTGCACGTACCTCCTTGATGAGCCACGGCATCTTGGCCCACGTGTGCGCCTTGCCGTGCCAGACAGACGAGTCGATCCACTTGCCGGAATCTTTCTTCAGCTCCTCGCCGTGCTTCCGCATGAAGATGGGGTCCGACGTGCCGACTTCGTTGCCGACGGGGGCGGGGTAGTAGAAGCTATGATGGAATAGATAAATCATGAGCGTCGTTCTTCTAGGCTATGGAGTAGGCGAAGGGGTCGTACACATAATTGGCGATGTTGATATCGGTCGGCCTCCAGCCCAGCTGCCAGGTGTCCACGGTGAGCATGCACACGTCGAAGCCGCTCTTCCAGGCCCGCTCGAGGAGGCTGGTAGTCTGCGTCCCGCTCAGGTATGAGTATGAGGAAGGATGTAACACAGTGAATGGATGGACTTACGATTTCATCGTCGTGGCCCATGTAGAGCTGGAAGAATCGCGGGCTCTGGGCGTTGCCGCCATTGGGGCCGTCGTACTCGTGGACGCTGTTGCTGTCGTTCTTGACGGACGCTCCGAGATCATTGGCGGCCGCCACGTCCTCGATGGAGTTGGAGGAGGCCGTGGACAAGGAGTACTATAGAGAATAAATTTGTCAATATATGGCATAGATCCATGGCGGGACCGTAACTTACCGGGATTCCTAACTCGCCTGCAATCTTGGCTGGGACGAGCTCGCCCTTCGGGGTGTACAACTTGTTGATGCCAATCGGCGCGAAGAGAATCGGAGCCGGGATCTTGTGTCCAAAGATCGTAGCTGCGCTCGTATATGTTGTAAGCCCAAATCCAAAGAGTGAGCACGCGGAGAGGTAACTGACTGGTGAGATCTCTGGTGGTCGTGTCGACCAGCATGCGGGGGACGATGCGCCAGCGGAAGAATGCGTCCCGGTTCGCCCGGTCGGTCCACCCGAGGCCAGCGTTCGAGTTGGCGTAGAAGTACCCGCGGTTGTTGAGCGTCTTCTTGGTCGACTCGGCCAGTTCGTCCGCATGGACGGAGAAACTGGGGACTAGCATCCATAGTGAACAGTCAATACCAGTGAAGGGTAAAAGATCCAGAGTGTTTGAACGCACGTCGTCCTTCTTCACCACCAGCGCGGAAGCATTCGCGCTGGTAGAGAGAGTAGTGGGGGGAAGGGCCCTTCTTCAAGTTGGTAGCGTCCATTGCAAAATTCGACTGAGTAGCTGCAGAGGTAGGGAGCTGTGTATCTGTGGATGTTGATACTGTCTCCTGCATGGCTACAACGTACCCTTTATATACTTCAATAATTTCGTGAAACCAGTCGCAGACGCTGGTGCTAGTCGACTCCATTTGGGCTGGCATTGCATACGGGCCTCCGTCCGACTTCATGCTCAAGGCATTATCCCGTAGCGCTAGCCAACCAACGATGACCGGCTCCCCGACCCCTGCGCCAGTGCACAACGGCTCTCCGCCAACATACCTAAATGCGGCTGGACTGCGCTGAGCGAAGTAATTACCTCGGATACCGTTAAAGCATTAAATTATGATTGGGCCATGTGCTGTCACCACGGTGCTGCGAGATTAGCTTTGGAGGACATCGGATCCTGCTACTGCAACTGTGCACATAGCTTTCGTAGTGTACTGGGGCGGGATAATATCGTATAATTTCAGAAGGCTGAAATCGTATCAATGAGCATCACGAAGGTGAGAGTGCATTGATTCAGACCTTACGGATTGTTCCTCGAGCCGTAAGCGTCGGGCAGCTGCGGCACTTCCGTCTTCCGTCAAGAGCACCTCTAAAGGTAAACATCATAGGCACGGTGGAATGCCTCCTAAGCCGCCGGGGGATCGACGCGTCCGTTCCGCAGCGTTAGTTGGAGTCACGCCGACCGGTGACCTGGTCCGCGCGTCCCGCGGCGTTCCCACCACGTGCGCCCGGAGCAACTTACTTACTTTGCTCGAACCTCGTTCGCTGGCAGGTTTACGTCCACTCCGCCTCTCCGTCTCCGGAGCGGGCTTCCTCTCGTTTGACGCTGCTCCGGGATCAACTCATCAGTACCATGCAATGCACCAATCGGAGCATCCAGAAAATCATCTATACTCGTTAGTACACAGACGTGTATATCTCCCACAAATCCTAAACCCGCGTACACAGACGTGACGGTCAAAACTTCGTGTCGTTGCCCGCAGAACTCTGCGGGCCCATATGGAGAGAAATAAAGCTACATAAATTTTGTCCGGGTGGGGGCTCTCTCAGACGGCAGTTTCCGCTGCTTGCTCGGTTGCGCCGCGCTGTGTGACGTAGGAAGGCGCATGGATGTCGAGCTTTCCTTGTGCTTCGGCTGTGGTGGGTGGGACTGGTCAGGACGTAGGGAGCGGACGGGAAGTTGTCCGGCCACTTACGTGTCGAGTGCCAGAAATAGATGACCAGTCCGACGAGGACCACGACGAAGGCAGGGAAGTAAAGCCAGTAGGGGCTGTAGTGCTGTTGGACCATCGATTCGTTAGTGGTATCACAAGACTGATGAAGGTGAAAGGCGCATACGAAGAGGAACAGTCCTGATAAAAATAGATGAACGTCTGCAAAGGACAAGTTTCTAATGATAGCTCACCGAATAGCAGACCGTAGAAGTCACTGGAGAGCAGCGACAAATTATAGTAGGTCGACGATGCAAGGCGGTACAGAAGGGGCGCGACGGTGTAGAGGATGAACATGGCTGAACGATGGTCAGTGTCAGTAGATGGTACGATCAAGTGAGTTGTGCAAGAAGCTGACCTGACGTATACGCGATCAAGAGTCCAACTGATAGAAAGTGCATGAGCAAGTGAAAGACACCTTACTGGTCAGAGAAACGTACCGTTCATTCCGCTCCACGTAGCCAGCTTCATGTCCTTGTGCTCCAGCCCGGCCATTTGGATGCCATTGATGATGGTCCCCCACATGCCCAGTTGCCCAACGACTTCATACAATGGCGAACGGCGGACAAAGAACTCCTCGGTCGCGTTGGCTGTGACGACGATCAGACAAACTCTCAGACGGCCAAAGCGAGCATAACTCACTGAAGCCGTAAAGAGTAGCGCCAACAATCATGAAGGCATCTCCCTTGCCCTTGCTGAGCGCAGGATAGTCTTTGTCTGTAATCTCGTCGGACGCAACGAGCATGCCAAGACCGCCGATACAAACGAGGCCGCCCTGTGCATCCATAAGTCAGACGAGGATGCCAGATGGAAGGCAGGTGACGTACGATGAGTTGCGTGTAGTGGTATTTCGGCCGCATGTACACCCATGAGAAAAACATGCAAACGGGAATTGCCCAACTGTACGAGGACGGAGAAGATTAATTGTTGGACAACGCGTGGTAGAAAAGAAATGCGTACGCATCGAGAAGCATGCAAGACAGCAGATTGGTATATTGGTATGCCTATTCTGGGTCAGAGGAGGTAGGGTGCCGGAAAATCGAACATACCTTGACCACCAAGAAATTGCCTTCTACATCACAGGCAGCCAAAATAATGTCTGCAGGTCTCTTCAGCAAGCGCTGGAGGATATCAACGGGGGGTTACTCACACTTCCACCCGTCCCGGTATAGCATCTTGAACCAGCCCTTGAAGCCGTCTAAAGATCAGAAGATATGTCAGTTATCTTTAGCGCCATGAAGGACGGCGGGACACACATTGGTAAATCGTGTAGGGCGTATAAGTGATGAACAGCGAGAAGTATCTGATAAGAATATTAGAGTGGTTCGAGTACGATCGTAGAGGCAACTCACAAGAAAAACGTTTGGGTCGTAGGCAGCGACCAGTTTCGCTGCACCAGCTCCGTCGTCGTGACATTCGTGCAAGTGATGCACAAAGACACGACCTGCCCCGCCAACAGCGACAGCATAAACCTCTTCGTCCACAGGCTGGCAAATCGGCGCCATGAACTCTGGACGAAGACCTTCGGCGAGCTCCATTGGATTTCCGGGCGCTGTACGACCTCCTGCTGAGTCACGGTGGGGAGCTCATCAAGGTAATCGCTCTTGCTGTCATCAGGGTATGGCTTGGTCCCAGCGGGCACTGTGATCTGCTCGTCACTCATGGTGTGCTGTCCGGGTCCGGCAGGGGTCGTTTCGACTGCGGGGAGGAGGAGGACAGGTCCAAGAGGAAAGAGGCGCTGGACGGCCTGCTCTTGAGGGCAGAGGAGCAGAAGACCCAGAAGGACTCCGCACCATATGGCCGCCGGGCTCTCTGAAAAACTGCCCCGGAAAAAGATCTCGAAAATCTGTCCGGATAAGATCCCGATCGGCCCCTTGAGCCAGCCTTTGCCTTATCGAGCAACTATCCAGGCACGCTGCTACCTTGCTGCATTGTTCGCGAGGCACCCCGTCCTTGAATTTGCGCGGTCGCCAGTGGTTGTGCTCCTGCAAATGAACCAACTTCGCCGAGTGGGCTCGATGGAGACATGTTGGAGCCTGCTGCCGGGTGGACCTGATCTACCCCATTTTCGCTGTCAAACCTTACAATCAATAAGTCCCTTGACAAGTTACGAGAGCAATATACACTATATCGTACAAGGCTGATCATGAAACATTACACCCACAATTCAAATCCACGCAAATCATATCATGCATCCCTCGGTACCTCCTCATCGATCCCCAGCGCCCTCAGACGACTCCGTGCAATTTGCCCCACATCGTGCACTGCTCTCTTGACCTCTGCGAGCCACGCCTCCCCACCCGTCGTGACTTTCGAACTCGCAATCTGCTGCAGATCAATATCCCCCTTTCCGACACCCAGAAATGCTTCCATCTCCTCCATGATCTCCTTCCTGCTCCGTCCATTGACAAACGTAATGTATCGGAGACCCTCATACCGCACTTCGTACGCAGCATTCAGCACGCCCAGTCGCTCGAGGACCTCTGGCGGCGTCGCTCGCGCTGCCTGCTCGGCCGCGCTGAGCGCAGAGAGGCCGTTGACTTCGCCGATCCGCGGGTGAGCGCCGATGAACGAGGCTTGGAGGTCCGGGTCCCAGGTCGCTATCGTGCGTGCGGCGTCGGAAATTAATGACTGATATGTCAGGGCGGAGGCGCGGTCTCGCGTCCTGTGAAGTTGCGGGACTAGGTGCGAGAATAGAACTGGGGAGGGCTCGAAGAGGGTGGAAAGCGCGCCGGCGAGGGGGCCTGTGGACGTGAGATCGTCGCTACTTGCGATGGCCTGTAGAGTCGGTAAAGCTGGCGCGGCTGCCATTCTGAGCTAGGTGAAAGTCTATGTGACACAGGGACGGTTGAATCGGGAAGTCGTCAGCCTGAGTATTTGGGCGCAGGACGACGAGATGGGCTCAGAACGGATGCCGTTCATCGGCGAGATATCGCTATCATCGCGCGTGGGAATATCGACTTCGCCAGATTCGCGAGTCGTCCTCTCAGTGGTCTGACGTTCAGAATGGTGCAACTCCATTTATTGTCCACAAAATTCGGGAAAGTGCACATAACAGATGTCTCGTAGGAGAGACATATTCCAAAGAACTATCTGGGAAAGTTACAAGTAAACGGGGTTATGAATGAACGTCATACCAATACAACATTGTTGCGCTACACAAATTTTGTATCTAGAACGATAGCAAGGGTAAAGTATTTGTACAAGCAAGATAGCATACGCGATTACGCCGACTCTTTAGTGGTGGAACCACTTGCGGGGGTCTGGGATATAGTTGTGGTGATGGTGTTCATGTTCGGCAGGATCTTCCACGTGTCCGTGCTCTGCACACCAAATCAATACAACAAGTGCGGGATGAAGGATACGGCCAACTTACTAGACGATGACGAGCCTTGTCTGTGAACACGGTTCGCAGGTTGATCATAAGGGCTGGCGGAACGATCATGCACTGATTCAAGCGACGCATGTCTCAGCTTAGATCCCCCTGGAAGATGGTCTGATAACCAACTCTTTGTGGAGCTCTTGTGAGAATGGTGCGAGCGAGCACGGCTGGGGGTGCGATTGAGCTCCTGCCCACCAGCATTGCGTTCGGAGCCTGCAGGCCAGACTGGTGCTGAATAAGCGGCCCTCTCGTCCACATAAAACTTATGGTGCTCACCGCTTGCTGGGGGTGGTGGAGGCCCGGGAGGAGGCGCCGCCTGCTGCGCGTGGTATTGGTATTCGCGTGGGCTCTCCGGTATGAATGGCGGTGATTCGACACGCGGCGCTTGCCTCTCTTGGATTTGCTGCCGGGGAGGTTTTGACTGCGGATAAGTTGGCGGGGGTGCAGTGGGAGGCAAAGCCCGAGGCTCGTCCTTGGCTGCCTGGTCCACGCCGTTTATGGTGTAGCGCTCATGGCCGTCCGGGTAGCTGTATGTGACATGCTCGTTTCCCTGCATCAGCCGTTCAATCAGCACACGTATAAACTTGGAAACTAAGTAGATGTAGAGGGCACGCGACTTACACGACTGTCGCGCCGCTTCCAGATCGACTCGGTCACGCCATTAATAGTGCGTGTCATCCTGCTCTCGGTGGTCCATCCGCCGCCAGGTGTCCCAGAAGACCGTGATACCGAAGTGTATGTCCGGCTATTTCCACCAAACGCGGGGGAGGATCCCATTCCCATCATATCTTGGATCATGAATGGATGGCCGAATCCCATGCCCATACCGCCCATGCCGCCCATACCACCAAAGGGATCCCGCCTGGACGGTGGAGAGAAGAAGGGGTGGTTGTCAAAGGGATCAAACATGGGATCTGCCATCGCACGGTTCAGGTTGCCAAAGATTTGATCGAAGAGGGTGAAGGGGTCGGTGAAACCGTAGCCGGGCCCAAAGCCACCGTGGAACGAGTACGATGGTCGAGCACCGAACATTCCGAAGGGGTCATGAGGGTTTGCGCCGAAGGAATCAAAGCCACCGAAGTCTGGTGCTGTATTGTAGCGACGCGGGTAGCTCTGCTCGCGAGGTGCGGCGTCCGGAGGAGGCCAGACACCGTATGTGTCGTATTCCTGCGAAGAATGATAAGCTAACAAGCCAGAATGTGTGAGAGTGGGAAAGGTGCACACCCGTCGCTTCTTGGCGTCGCTAAGGACTTCGTACGCATTGTTGACCTGTGGCGGTTGTCAGAACGGGGATAGTGAAGGGGAAGAATGAGACGAGGCGCACCTTCCGGAACTTCTCTGCTGCTTCCTCTCTGTCTGCGGCGGACACACTCGGAGGGAGACGGTCTGGATGTGTCTGCAATGCCAGCTGCCGGTACGCCTTGCGCACTAGAGGAAGTCATACTGGTCAGCGCCGCTGCCGTTGGTCAAGGGTGAATTGAATCGAGCCTACCCTGTTCGGGCGTTGCATCCTTGTTCAGGCCTAACGTCTCGTACAGATTCGTGGCCATTGCAAAGGACGAAGGAGTCCAAGGATAGAGATTGATAGGAGGGGTGGTGGTGGTGGTGGTTAAGTAGAATGTAGAAAGCGAGTAGAACAGCTACGAGTGGCGTATGTAGGCCTGTCACACTGTGGCCACGAGCGCCCGTAGCCGTAATATTCGCAGCACGTGCAAATCTAGCATTTTCGACGCCAACCTCCTGGTCCCACCGCGATTTATTCGCCAAAGCGCGTACTCAGGCTTTCGTTGGACTACGGAGTACAAGGACAGCTGCTATGTTACTACAGGAAGCCGTGCTGTGTGCAACCGCGCCGGCCTCGTCCTCGGGCCCCTCGGGCACGATCTCTCTCCATGATATCCAGACAGGGTCCAACCTCGCGTCGTTCAAGCAGACCAGTGCCTCGTCGAACTGCACCGCGATCGTCAACACCACGGATGGCCAGGGCGGCCTCATGCTTGCCGTGCAGCCGGACAAGTCCATCCTTAACGTGTATAACTTCCAAAAAGTGTAGTTTTCGGCGTTCTGTGATTCGGGAGGTCGCGTCCATTCTGATGGACAATTGTTTGCTTTGAAGGACCAAATTGCGCTGAAGATCGTGCTTCCGGAACGATTGTCATGCCTCGCGGTCGATAGGCAGGGGGCTTATTGTGCGGGTGGGACGTCTCAAGGGAGGATATATCTGTGGGAGGTGAGTGATTTTGTCCTGCGTTCGGAAGGAAGAGCATAACGCTTTGTATCTGTAGGTTGCGTCTGGTATCATGTACCATTCATGGGAAGCACATTATCGACAAGTGACCGTGTTACGGTTCACCCATGATGGTGCTGCACTACTGTCGGGAAGCGAGGACTCTGGCGTGAGCGTCTGGTCCGTGTCGAGGTCAATACTTCGCCCGGGTTCTGAGATGAGTGATACTAATACATAGCCTTCTATCCTCAGATTGCTGGACGATGATGCGCAGAACGAGCTCCCAACACCTTACGCGAGTCTCTCAGATCACACGCTGCCCATCACGGATATCGTGTGTGGGCTGGGGCCCTTTCCCTCGTGTAGGGTCCTCACGGCATCCGTAGACCACTCGGTTAAGGTGAGTTGCTCTCGTGCAATAATAGTACATCCCGTCCAACCCCCTGCGCAAGGCCTGGGACCTTTCCTCCAAAACGCTCCTCACGACTTTCCAATTTCCCCATGTCCCTACATGTTTAGCCTGGGACGCGACAGAACGTATGTTCTTTGCTGGGTCCGCGGAGGGAGACGTCTTCCAGATGAACTTGTTCCGTCAAAGAGAAGACAAAAGTGGCGGTAGGCTAGCAGAGGCAGTGGGTGGCGCAGGTGTCACCGATATAATCAGAATTGGCGACGAAGACCCAAAGGAGGCCAAGAGACGTCTCATTGCTGTTGGGTACGTTCAGCGGCCTCCAGCACGACCATCTACTGACAGCTAGTGCTACAGCGAGCCAGTGACAACACTAGCTATCTCAGTCACATCTTCACTCTTGCTCGTCGGAACCGCAACGGGACTCATTAATATCTACGACATCCCTTCACACCAGCTTCTCCGCAGCATCTCCAACCACAAGGGCTTCACTATCACGCACCTCATGACAATGCTGAAGCCCCCGGATTTGATTGGCCATGTCAGCCTCAGCCTCAATGTCAGCAGCGAGAAAGAGGGTGGTCTGCCAGTCAGACCGGTCATGCCGTTTCAAAGGATGCGTGACGCGAAACCGCGGTTGGTCCATGAGGTGATGATGAGGCTACCTGTACAGGACAAGGTAACGATCTCGGTGTTCATCGTCTACCAGCTTAATGACGTGCGCTTTACTGTGCAGCAACGGACAGAGGACCTGTTGGCCTACTCGACGGAAGAGCTTCTGCGGGATCACGCATATTTCGTTCAGCCCACAGCAAACGAAGCCGTACCAGCTGCATCGCTACAGTCGCGCGTGACTGAGCTTGAGGAGGAGGTCGCGAAATTGAAGGGCCAACTTGGACGAGCGAAGGGTGTCAACGACGTGATGTGGGATACTGTCGTCCAGAAAGTTATGGCGCAGACGAAGGAGAAGGGTAGTGAAGCGACTGCTGAGGATGGCGGGAGGGCGAGGAAAAGAGGAAGGACTTGACGAGATGTTCCTCGCGGACCTGACCAAAATTAGTGTACTTGACTATAATGGGACTTTCGTGGATATTCCAGCGATCGAGGCTTCGGGTACAAGCCAGCGAAAGAAAATGCGATTATGTAGGGATAAAAGGAAACACGACGACAGGCATGCCATGACAGCGTTTACTGAGGGTTCGACTCGTCCTTCGGCGCGTCGGTTTTGACACCGTACTTGGCGGGGTCGGTGCCATGGAAGGGGTGGTTGACGAAGTTGAACCTGAAATGAATGACGTTGAGTGTGCAAGCCTCAAAGCGCGTCAGTAAGGGGCGGTGCTCACATGGGGAATGCCTCTGTCGAGTTGGCAATCAGAATGACGAACGGGGTTCAACAGTAAGGATTTACTCACGGAATTTGAGCTGCGAGAAGGCAGAGTTGCGGTATGCAGCTGCTTGAACCCACTCCGGCTGGTCTGACTCGCCGTACAACGGCAAGCCCAGCCTTGCGCGTTCGCTCAGCTCCTTGAAGTCCTTCTCCTCCTCCCGCTTGTTCTCTGACCAACCCCAGAATCGGACTGCGACCACCTGTTAGCTGTGCTCTTTATCGCGTCGCGGGCTATTGGTGGTACTTACCGCTTGAACGCTGGTAGGCCAACAGGAAACCACCGATGAAGCCCAGGAGGCCACCCAGACGCAGCGGTGTCCGCAAACGGACCTTAGTAGGGTCGGCCATCTCTGCAGAACGTCTCAGCTCCAGTCATTCTCGCCTGCGAACACGCTTTAACTCACCCCAAAGGTAAAGCATGCCTGGGAAGGCACCGGTCGCACCAGCCCAGACGGCATAGTCCGAGGGGCGCATGTAGCGGACTACCCGCGAGAAATGGGGGTCCGCATCGATGAGGGGGTAGGGTGTGTCGACGACTTTGTCCGGCATTGTCTTGGACGTCGAGCTCGTTGTGCGCGACAGAGGTCGGTCACTGCCGGAGCGTGACACGCGGCTTTAGGGCCGGCCGCCGGATCAGACGACCGGCCCTGAACAATAGCTTGTGGCGCGTGGCCGGGCCCGCTCACTCAAGCTCGACAATTGTCCGCGTCTTGTCCTCCTTCGCCCTCCTTCCCTCCTCCCCCCTCCCTCCTTCTTGCTCACGATGAGCGCCATTCGAAGAAACGACAGGCGCGCAGTACGGAGCCAACTATCGTCGCCATACAAGAGGCCTGCCAAGACCACCGCCACGAAGAAATCCGTGAGTCGTTCGCAGCTCTGCTTTCGACGTGTCTGGATCTGATTCATTTGCAGGGATGGAGCATCACGAACATATTCTCTTTCCTGAACCCATTCACGAACAAGACTCCCGAAGACGAAGAGGATGAGGAAGCGGAGGATTCTCGGGTGGACGCTGAGGAAGAACCGTCCCTCGCCCTGCCGTCTTCAGCAGCGGAGACACTGTCAAGACGTGGTCATCAGGTGCGCTGCGGAGCGACTACATACATGCATGTATCCCAACACTTCTCTTATAGCTCTCACAACAGCAAACTGAGCCTGAAGTACTGCCTCCTCCGGAAGCATCCTCATCACAACCGCTCGGAACTCGGGAGAGACCATTCACCCTTACCAGCAGCGCTTCGACTCCCCCTCCCCCGCCACGGCCAGCAGAACTGCAGCCATCTCCATCAGCAGTAGAGAATCTGCAGACAGTGAAAAAGTACCTGCAAGAGAGGGGGGATGGCCAGCCATTGCATCAGGTGGAATTGCGCGGATTGATGTCTCTCCTCACCGAGAGTGTCCAAGGTGAGTAGCTTCCATCTGAATTCATTACAGCGTCTGACCAGTGCGCAGAGGATGAGAGGCCGGAGCCGTTCCGATTCACATCTAGCCCTTCGCCAGCGCGGGGCAACTCACCGATCTTCAATATTGGCGGTACAGGTACCTCCTCTTCCGACACGCAGACGCCTCGGAAAACCCTCAGCAAGAACCCGAATGGTGTATATAAATGGCAGGGCGCTGGGAGCGCCCGTCCGCGGAATCGCTTCCAATCGCCCGCATTTGGCCCTCCTCGAGCTTCTCCCTCGAGAATCACACTTTCGCCACCTGAAGTGCCGAAGACTGATAGCAAACGTCGGCGCGTGGGTGCGAATGCCGAGACGTCCACGCCTCAGAGAGCGGACGCAGCCTCCCCTTCACCTGCACGCCAAACACGTGCACCTGCCGCATCTGGTTCTTCTCTCTTCTCTCCTCTTAATGGATCCAAGTCCTCGGCTGGCACGGCCGCGAACGGCCAGGTGACAAATGGCACGGGCGCAGCAGAGAAACAGGCTCCTTCCACACCACGTCTTCGCATGTCTATCCCTCCCAAACCGACTGCTCCTGCCGTCCCGTCACCTCTCCGCCAGGCATGGGGCCAGAGTGATTCTCCGCCACAACCACAACCCTCACCGACGAGACAGCCGACGAGAGCAGCAAGCATGATGTCAGAACTGCTCAAGGATGTAACACCACCGAAGAAGCCAGATGTAGCAAATCCATATCAGACAGCAAGTCCTGTCAAGCCAGTCTTGTCGAAGAGACCACAGAAGAAGAGGAAGGCGCCGGAGGAAAAGAAAGTGGAGAAGAAGGCCGAGGAGGAAGCATCGGTTGAGGCCGGGTTGAGTCCACAGAGGATTATCGAGGCTACTGTTCCAAAGGTTTGCACCGAGTGTATTGCATCGAAGCCCCGTGTCTGACAGTGTCTTTGCAGGGGAGCAAGCGCTCACGTCCTCCAGCTGACTTGCAAAAGTCGACATCTGTATCACCCAGCAAGAGCAATGGCATCCTTCACGGAACGAAGTCTGCCGAACCCTCCCGCCGCAGCAGTCGGCTTCAATCCCCCGAGCCTCCCCGTACTAACGGGACCAACGGCCGGAGCAAGGCTTCTACCGAGCCCTCTGTTGAAGAGATTCCTGATGAAGATGATCGCCCGTCTCCTAAGAAGCAGAAGAAGGCGGATAGCAGACCTTCGCCAACGGTAGAGGAAGTCGAAGATGTGGAGATGTCTTCGTCAGCCTCGTTCTCTCCTTTGGTCAACCGCCCGACGGAAGTTATCGAGCCCTCAGACAGCGGATCGCTCTTCGGTGCAAAATCGACACCGGCAGCTCCGTCCACGGGCTCCAGCAACGCCTTCGGCTCGTCTGGCCCGTCAGTGTCGCCCTCGAAGTCTGCGTTTGGGGTCAAGTCGTCCATACCCAAAGAGCCTTCAAAGCTTCGTTTCGGCTTCGCTGCCGAAAGCGAGGACAAGTCGACGAAGATGGACAGCAGCCCCACAGAGCCCCCACCGGCGCCTGTGCCCAAGCACGCCTCGCTTCCGAAGACGGCCTCGTCCGTGTCTCCGTTCTCGATGCCCTCGACGACATCGGTTTTCAAGCCTACCGTTCCTGCCCCTGCGCAGCCGGTCGCCTCTACAAGCAAGGACCCGAAGGCCGTCGCTGCGTCGCTCAATGTCACCGCGCTTCCCGCGTTCTCCTTCACAATCACTGGACCCGCGGCACTGTTCAGTTCCGCCAAGTCTCGCGATGCTGCCAAGCAGGCAGCCCCGTCCTCTTTGCGAGCCTTCGAGTTCACCTTCGGAGCGAAGTCCAGTGGTGCGTCGACGCCCTCCATCGCGAAGGCGACGAGCTCTGGGTTCAACTGGGGCGCAGCGGGCGTGAAGCCGCCTGCAAAGTCAGCAGGGACGTGGACATGCTCCGTGTGCATGCTGCAGAGTCCGGAGAGCGCCATGAAGTGCGTAGCGTGTGAGGAGCCGAGGCCGGGCGCTGCGCCGAAGCCGGCGGCAGTGGGCTTCAACTGGGAGGCGGCGGGCATGAAGCCGCCACCCAAGGCCGCGAGTGGGACGTGGACGTGCACGGTGTGCGGCCTGCAGAGCCCAGAGAGTGCGGCCAAGTGCGTGGCTTGTGAAAATCCTCGGCCGTGACCCTGAGGGGCATTGGGTGTTGGTTATCAATGCTTCGGCGGTGTTTGTGTTCTCCGTTGTTTACTTTGTTCATTGAACGGTTGACGTTTGGTGCATGCTTGGTGCTGTTGTGAATATTCCCGTTTGTTGTTTGTCATTATCAATCTGCTTTTCCTTCGTGTCCTCTAGGTACCCGTTGCGTTCTCTGTCCATCCGAATCTGCATTACACTCGTATACATTACATACACACATCCCGCACGTCTTTACAAGTCTGCCGTCTGCACCTGCACAATGCGAAGTCGACGGTTCGTGGGAGGGGCCACAGGCGAGCCCCTCCGATATCAGATATCCGGTCTCCAATACCCTGTTTTGAGAACATGGCCCTAGTGACACTAGGCTACAGCTGGCTGCGAGAAATCCAGCTTTCTCGCGACGCTCCGTCCGATCTCGTCACCGCTCATTTTGCGCTTCAGACGGTTCGGGGGCGCAGCTTTCACTGCGGGACCAGGGCCGTTCATGTCCACGTTGGTCTCTGCCTCTTCGGCCATGCGCGACGCGGCAATCTGAGAGGCCGTCTTGGGGAGTTTGGAGGGGTGGGAGGGGTACGGGAGGGCGAAGAAATATGGATGGCTGAGAGCCTATTTACGAGACGACCGCTCAGCGTGCAGCTCATTTGCAACTTAAAACGAACGTACGTCTTTCGCGCTTACGCGTTTTCGCGGCTCGTAGATGAGACATTTTCCGAGTAAGTTCAGGGTATCGGCCGTCGCAGCCGTGAACAGGTCGCGCATTGGCGTTTTGGGGAACTGGCCGACTGGTACATAGTCCGGCAGCTTCGTGTGGCCCGGCCAGTCCTCCTCTGTGGGCGTGCCGAGCGCGCGGAATATCGTTTTGAGCTGGTCCATGTCGCTTTCGCCGGGGAGGTATGGCGTGCGGAGCATCAGTTCTGCGAAGATACAGCCGACGGACCAGATGTCGACTGCGGTGCTGTAGTAGCGGGCGCCGAAGAGCAGCTCGGGTGGCCGATACCAGCTGGTGGGCGGCAAGCGCTGTGAGAAGGGGAGACCCAACGGCTGGGGAGGGAACGTACCGGGTGATGACTTGGCAGGTCATCTTGTATCCTGGGTCAGCGAAGTCCCGTGCGAGACCGAAATCGGCAAGTTTGAGCTGTCCATCTGACGCGATGAGCAAGTTGTTTGGCTTCAGATCCTAGTACACGAAGTAGGGTGAATTTTAGCATGCTAGCATAACAGCGGCGAGACGTACGCGATGGAGAACAAAGTTTCTGTGGCAGAATTCGAGACCGCGGAATGTCATGGCCATCCAGCTCTTGATGTCTGCGGGGAGAAAGACGAGCGACCTGTCCTTGATTATCATCTCGAGGTCCGTATCAAGGAATTCTAGGACGAGGTTGAGATTGGTCTTCGAGGAGAAGACGTCGAGCAGCTGGGCAGGAGGTCTCATGTCAGCACCATGGAACGGATGTAATGGACATGGCAGACTTACGGCGATGACATTTTGGTGCCCGAGTTCCTTCAAGTACTTCACTTCACGGACAGCAGACATGTCAAGGCCGTCCTTGAACTGTCCAACCTTGATCTTCTTTATGGCGACCTTCCGGCCTGTCGCTGCTTCGCGACCTTCGACAAAAGTCACTACGCGAATACGTGTATGAGAAGAGCCGAGATCACCTTGGTAGACCACGGCGTACGTCCCCTCACCCACTTTCCGGTCCTTCGTCCTTCAGTCGTATTATTAGGACCTGCACGGTGAAGCTGTCACGATACACGCACCATCGCTTCTGTCGTGCCGCGTTCGCTTTCTCCACAACATCCATCCTTTCCCAGGAAAGACTTTCGTATCTAAGCAGCTACTAGCCTAGGCGAACAAAAGATGATGTGGGCTGCGTGGGATGGGCGCAACGTGAACGTCGCGTGGATGGTGCAGCGATTGAGTTTCAAGTTTCGAGGGACGCCGAGCAAGCCTATTGCGAGGGAATTAGCTAAAGAGAATTACAGATTACAGCTGGGCGTCAGCTCTCGGCCTCGACAAGTCCATGTAGTTGAATGAGACGAGTCTCGCACTTGAGGAGGCTGCAGGCTACTACAGAAACGCGGGGCCGGTCACTCAATTGTGCGGGCCGGGGCGGACCGTTCGGCATAAACTTACTTACTTGTGTCTGGCCAGCGAACTCGGAGCAAGCCAGCTGGTAACGACTCCGCGCGAGATCTCGAAAGGCCCTTACTGCCATATGTGGTCCACATCATTCCAAATCGTTCAAACATTCGCACACTGCGGAACGCTGTTCCCCCTTCTTCCTTCTCAGATGCCCCCTAAAGATATGACGCGACCGCAGTTTTCTGTTCTCGCCATCACGTCCACACGAATCGACTTCCCAGCCTCTTCTCCCAATGGATCTATCTCTAAGGTTAGCGGTATTCAGTTGAAATACAGAGCGCCGTGCATTAATACACTCCCTGAAGATGGTCACAGTTAGCCCGCAGAAGACTTTGCGAGCTTCATGATAGCAATGCCTTTCAACGGGAAAATTGCATTCGAGATGGCGACCTGCGTGACGAGCTGGATCATGAGCTGGCAGAATTGCACGTGCTTGTGAATCTGGCCAAAAGCGTCCGCAATACGATGGTAGCAATATCCGTCCTTCCTCCAGAAATTCTCTCAGCCATCTTCGAGCGCTGCGCAGAGAATGAACCCATGCTTCCCCCACGTCGTTGTCTCATTCCGACAGAGAGTTTGGGCTGGGTAAAGATCACTCATGTCTGCCGATATTGGCGGGATACAGCTTTGGACCACCAAGCTCTCTGGGCTACCATATCCTTCTCCCTTCCGCAGTGGACTCAGGAGCTTGTCGTGCGTTCAAGGTCAGCGCCGGTGATCCTCGAATACTCTGCTACCGATGGCCATCTCCTCCCACCCATACGACAAATTCGCGAGGTCGGGGCTCAGTGTACCTCGCGCATCTCCCGGATTCACTTGCGCATGTCAGAGACGGACTTGACGCATCTCGTGCCGTTGATCCTTTGCCGGATGCCGCTACTGAAGTCCCTTATTCTCGAATCGACCGGGGGCTTCACTCTGTTGGGAGACATCCAAGCACTCTCTTCATACTGGAATTTGGCGCTCAATCAACTCCACCTCAATGCACCCAACCTCGAGCAAATCGCCATACGAGCACCGATAGCCCTTCCTTGGAATTCGCCCATATTTCGGAACCTGACGCGGCTGGAGGTCGACTATCCGGAATTGGAGCTGGTGGTCAATCGCAGACTCTGTCCGCCTTTACCACTAGTCATCCAGACATTACGCGAAATGCAGAACATCCGCATGCTTTCCCTCCAGAATGCGGTCTCCATTCCTTCGGATGGTACGGATACCGGTTGCGGACCTCCCGTGCATCTTCACCATCTAGAATTGCTACGTTTAGCCGGGCCTTTATCTTCTGTCGCACCTTGCGTAGAACATATACTTGTCCCGTTTTCGACAGTCCTCGACATTTCCATCAACCGTCCTTCGTACTACCCATCTCCAACTGACCACAACTCCTCCCTCCTGCTGCCCTTGCTCAATAAACGCTTGGTAGGCGAGGACAGTGAGCTCCGGCCCTGGCGAAGTGTCAAAATGACAATGACCAGCGACGACATGCATACGACTGAAACGTGGTTCGATCAACAGTCGTTTGCCACTACCCCCGACCCCGCCCTTTCGTGCACCCTCACCGTGCCCGTTTCTGGAAATATGCCCTATGGCTGTATCTCGAAGGGCCTCATTCGCCAGTACCCGGGCGAAAATCTTCGCTCTATCAGTCTCTGCCAGGCCATCCCCGACTGGTATCTGGATTCGTCCAAGTATCTGGGGACGATGAACGACTTGGAGGAAATAGAGGTTGTGGGGGAGGCGTTCGCAGAAGACTGCCTTCTACAGACCTTCCTGGCGCTACATCCATCTTGCCCAACGCTGTGCACGGTGACGATCCGCAGCAATCGCATTTCCCTCCCTCTCGCCGAAGCCTATACGCGCGCCTTCAAAGCTTGCTTCTCATCCACCCCGCTCCCAATTCTTCGGATAGTAGACTGCACGGTTCATAGATCTTGGCTAGAGAGCCTTCGGCAGATGGGGTATGTGGAAGACTTGCAATGGGATGGGAATGAACGAATTGAACATACAATCGAATGATGTGCTTTCGGCGTGGGGCTCTGGATGCCAGCACTCTTCCGGAAACCATGTACTTCTATTTTGATTCCGAAATCGAAGCCCTTTCATTCTATTTCGTAGTCAATTCCCTGCTTCTTATCTTGTCTTGTCGAACAGTTCGGACTTCAGCCTCGTCTCAGTACTGGAACTAACATATATGATACTTACAGCTGTTTCGAGAACGATAGACCGCCCGAAATTTCTTTTGCACAGTCGCGTATCAGCAATACTCGGGGAGTTCCGTGCTCCGCTTAGGAGAGACAAAGCAGAAAGCTCATCTGTGCGGCCGGCACGTACGGCGGCATTGATGGCTTCAGTCGGAGCAACGAACCTGTGATACGCGACTATCTGCGAAGAAATGCAGACGCGGTCTATCGATCTCGAAACAGCTGTACTGTACGATCCTGCTTTGTAAATACTGTGGATAAGTACGTGCCTGAGCGCTTGGCATTTGTTGCACTGCTTGCAGTAGACGCTGAATTCGAAGCGTCCGTGCCAGTAAGCGCTAGCGCTTGATATCAATTGCACAACTCTCACCAACTTCTCCGAATGTCCCGTATCACTGGGCTCTACTGACTGTCCTTTGCAGGCCCTCCTAGCAATCTATTCTTGCATCAGTATGCAGTCTATGGATGTTGATGAGGAGCAGTCTGACAGGTGCGTGTCGCTGTACAAGTGGCACTTTCTCAAATGATAACGACGCCGAGGACGCGAGCTAGGCCCAGCTGGTCCATCGAAATGCGGAACACGCTTGCAGGTCTGCAGAGCCAGAACGCAGTCGGCGAGGTGCTCACCGAACTGCGTTTGCTGCTTGCTTACACCGGCGTCGTCTACAACTCCAAGGCGGGTATCAACCGCCTCCCGTCCGAGATCCTGTATAAGGTCTTCAGCATCTGCGCAAACCTCGAGAACCCATTCCCTCCCTCAGTGAACCGTGCCGGCTACCCCACGAAGGACTTGCTGGTGGTCACCCAAGTCTGCCGACACTGGCGAGATGTGGCATTGGCGTACCACAACCTCTGGGCTCGGATATCTGTCCCCCCATGTCCACAATGGACAGCGGAATTGTTGTTGCGAGCGCGCACTGCCCCGCTTGCTATCCACGAGCCGGAGCTATCGCCGAGTAGTGTCCGGTCTGGCTACCCTTCGATGCAATTGCTCGCCATCCTTTCTCGATACCATGGGCAGATCGCTGAACTAGGCCTGCAGTCTCTCCCCAAGGGAAACGTCGAGCAGCTGGTCAGCGCCTTGCAACGTCCTTTCCCCCGCCTCGCGTCGGTGACCATCCGTGGCCAATATATCCGGGAAGCCTCGCCGCCATGGACCGATATCCTCAACGATCTCGGGCAGAATGCACCCGCATTGCGCAATCTGACGACCTACAGCCTCGTCGCTGCTCCTTGGAGCTCGTGCGAATCGCTGCGCGGCCTTACGAGTGTAGCGGTAAAGCTGCCACGGCTAGACAGGCTTGTGAACGACGACGGAGACGCGTTCGACCATGCCTACGCTACCCCAACGCAACTTCTCACCATGCTCCGCGAAATGCCGCTGCTCGAGTCTCTGGAACTCCATTACTGTACCTCTCTTATCCCAGCGCCTACAGAAGATTGCGTACTACGCGTGCCCAATCTGAAGTTCCTTCACATGCGTGGACGGGCGTACCCGCTGTCGTCCTTGCTGAGACATCTCATTCTCTCCCCCGCCGCCCAAGTCCTGCTCACGGTCGACGTGCCCGAAAAAGCACAGGACGTATTCTCGCAGCTGACGTACCACGCGGACGGCAGCCTGCCGCTGACGCTCCCCTCAGTCGAGGGCCCGGGCCGCGTGCCTCTGACCTGGCAGTCGCTCGAGGTCATCACGGACACGAGCGAATTCCTCGAGTGCGCCGCGTGGCACGCGCCGAATACCCGCTCCAGGCCGTCCCTCATCGTGCGCTTCGTGTTCTCCGTGTTCACGAGCTTCCGCAGCTCGTGCAGGGCCGTCCAGCGGCTGCTCCCCGCCGCGGAGCTCCGCGCCTTCAGCGTCGCCTTCGACTCCCTGTTTCCGTCGTGGTGGACCGACTACGCGCAGGGCATGATGCACCTCCGGACGATCGAGTTCCTCAACGGCAACGCCGCGAGCGCGTTCATGCGCTGGATGTCCATGACGCCGCAGTATCTGCCCGAGCTCCGGGAGATGTGGTTCACGAATGTCGACTTTCGGATTGAGGACCTGGCCGAGGTGTGCCTCATCGCGCTGCAATCCCGTGCACGCCATGGCTCGCAGTTGGAGGTTGTGCTGCAGGACTGCTGCGTCTCGGATGCGTGGCTGGATATCGTCGCGGAGATGGAGTACGTGGAAGTGGTGAGATGAGATGGGCAGAGCGAGAGTGGGCGTAGCGGTACTTTGTGATTTGTTGTGGGTTACTGGGGAGTATACGGCCGGGACGGCAAGGGCTTGTTATACCATCTGTATCATTTTATTGTGCTATCTATACTGTATTTTTTGGTCTCCCTGGGTATAGCAACACAATTTTTTTTGTTCTTCCCCCTCCAAATCTCGGATAGTATGTCCACCTCCCTTCCCACTGGCAAGTACTGCTGTCCTATATGTACACATGGCTCCGTGTTCTAGATGACCGTCCGTTCCACCCTCCAATGAATAAAGCACCAGCCACAGCACAAATCAGCAATGCAGATACCAAGCACGCAACCAACCAAGCAAACACGACGCCCCACCCAAGCCTAATACGCGCCCTCCATGCTCTCATCCCCCATATCCACGCTCACCGAGCTCACCTGCAGCGAATCAATCTGAATCATGCCCGCCGGCGCCTGCGCCCCAAACGCAGCGCGCTCGCGCAGGAGGCCCCACTGGACCCACCAGTCCTCGGCGGCGTCGACGGCGTGGTAGCCCCACACCTCGCTGATGACGCCCCACTGGTCGCCGAGCGCGCTGTCGTCCCAGTGCTCGCTGCCCTGCGCGCGCGACTGGCGCATCGACTCGTTGCGCGCGTCGCGCTCCGGGCCCGGCGCGAACCAGCACAGCCCCGCGTTTGAGAGCTCGAGCTCGTTCAGGATCCCCGCGCGCTCCTGCCGCAGGTCCTGGTACGCGTAGAGCAGCGTCGCGATCTGCTCGTGGCTGCGCAGGTGCGAGAAGAGCGTGCCGAGCACGGCCGCGTCTTCGACGGCGAGGCTGCACCCGTGTGTGCCGCAGGGCTGGGTGGCGATAGCGGTGAGGAGGCGGTTGAGGAGGGGTGAAGGGTGGGCCACATACCATCAAGGGGTGCGCTGCCTCCCCGACCAGGACGAGCCGCTCTGATCCGTCTACCCAGTCTTCAGGGGCTGGCCGTTCCATGAGTTTCTGACGCGAGAATGTCTTTGTGCGTTCGAAGAGCGTGCGCAGTCTGTCAGAGAATGGTGGCGTGAGTGAGTTGGGTGCGGCGTAAAATGAAAAATGGATGCAATGAGCTGTGATCAGATCGAGACCGGACGTACCGTGGTTCGACATTGCCGTATTTGAGGAGATGGCTCGCGGGGATCTCGAGGTCCCAGCCCTCTGACCCCTCTGGCTCATCTTCTGTCCACCATACGTGCACCGAGTATTCAGTGTCGTTTCGCTACGAAAATATACTTGTCAATGATGTCAATCTCGCAGTTTACGGTGGAACGTACTATCCGGTACCCTGAATATGCACGGTGATTAGCGCCAGTGCTAAGTAAAGGCCGACCAAATACACACCCATCGTACTCCGCGAATCACCCATCCACATCGGCCAACCGAGGTCCAGCACCTCCCTCAACAGCGGGTGGCTCTGCATTTCCGACATCGGGAGCGTCCCGGTGTACACATTCATGCCCGACCACCGCTCCTCGACTTCCTCCTCCTCAACGAACTTCCGCACGAAACTGTGCGGCCCGTCCGCACCCACGATCACGTCGGCCTCGAGCACCTGCCCGTTCGTGAGCGTCACCTGCGCTCTTGGCGTGGCATATTCAGCCGCGGGCGCTTTGTACGCGGGCGGCTGTGGTGCTGAGATGCTCCCCTCGCCCAGCCGCAGGCCTGCGATTGCGGGAGGCTCGGTGGGCGAAGGGCTCCGCGAGGGCGCTTCGGGCGGGGGCGTGATGGCCTCCACGGTGCTATTAAAGAGCACTTGGGCGCCTGCGGATAGTGCGAGCTTGTAGAGAATCTCGTAGAGGTCCTGGTGCTGTAGACGCCGGCAGACCCGGGGGTCAGTTCGCCGGGCGAGGGATCGGGCAGAGGACGACGTACGTGCATCATGAGGAACGGCGCACCACTCTCCTTCATGACGTCCTCCTGCCATTCGAGGTACCCGATGATCTCGCCAGTCTCGACTGCAAGGCAGATCGCCGCGTCAGTGTTGGGGCGCGGTGCGGGAGAAGAGCAGAAGAGAAGCGGACGCACAGTCTTCGAGATTCGTGGGGCGCACCTTCGAGGCGCGCTTGGTCAGCTCCTCCCCAAGACCCCATTCGAGGAGGATTTTGGTGACATTGGGAGGGATGCGGACGCCACCGGCGCGTTGGCCGGGGCCAGATAGCTTTTCGAGGACGCGTACACGGTGTCCCGAGGCGGCGAGAGCATAAGCTGTCGCTAGACCGGCAATACCTGCATGACCGGACGGCGAAGCATGAGTGTGATTTGGAGGTCGCCGGCGGTAATTAAAGACCTACCGCCGCCTACAATGAGAAAATCGAGCTGCACGACCGCTTGTCGGTTGCCATTGAGCATGGTCTCGTCTTCAGGTCTGGTTGGGGAATGGGTGGACGGGCTAGTCTTGTGATCGAAGGAAATGCGAGGAGAGGCGGGACGGACAGGAGGAGGGGATGGTGACGGTTCGGGAGAGAAGTGCGGGTCGCTGTCCCTGAAACGGACCCTAAAACGGTCTCTCCAGATGTTGAGGTGGCTGCTGATAGAGGAGACCGAGGGAGAAGCAGAGAAGGCAGCATGGGAGTGGATGCCGAGCGTGCGATCCTCCGAGCCCGGGGCGCTATTTCTGATTTGCATGACGGACTCGGAGTCTCGAGTTGGTGCAGGCGGGGCGATGGCAGGCGAATGATGCTGGTGGTCCGACATTGAAGCGAGTGTGAGAGCGCAGGTGTTGCAGAGGGCGAAGAGAGCGTCAAGACGGAGGAGAGAGCGTGATTGGCAACGACAGAAGGATCACGCCCTGCCGTAACGCGCGCGAGGGTCCGCGGTGAAGAGCCTCCAAGGCCGGCTTAGCGGGGCTAGATGCAGCGTCAGTTTTTCTCTGTGCTCATGACACGCTCTTCGGCGCTGCGGCGGTCCCTACTCGTCCGCACCATTAAGCTGCTCGTCCGACATCTGCGTCCAAGGCAGCGTCAGCCCGGCGATATGGACCACCGATCTTCCCAGCATTTGCGGCTCCCGGCACGGCCGTCTGTCACGAGATATTCCAGGTTACGAAATAGCCAGCGAGATGTACACGGTCGCCTTGCTCTTGTTGCGCTGTGCAACGAACCAACGTAAGGCGTGGTGTTGCAGCAGCAGCAGCATCAGACGTTCGGCCATGGGCGGGTGGTTGCAGTGGAAGACCGAGACGGAGGAAGCTGGCTCGGACGGCCATATGCATTGGTTGCTGTGTCCATCTTTCTTCTTTGCAATTAATTTTGCTTCCGTCGCTCGGCAATCTATTCCATTCAGCGCGCCGCGGCATCTTCCGCAAAGCTGCCGGACCCGGCGGCACGGTTCCGTCCCATACCCCCTACAATTAATTTTCATTAAAATGCTCTCGTTTTGACCGACTGGGTCCGGGAAGAGCACATAGCCCTTGAAAGAGAAAAAAGCAGCAGCAACACAGCGGCGTGCGACACGCGTTTGAAGGCGGGCACAGAGATGGACTGAGTTACATAAGCAGACGAGGAAGAGGCGCCAAAGATGAGATTACGACTCTGCCACTGACCATCATCATGACGCTCAAGCTCAAGCCTTCGCCATCCCCGCCCGTCTTCAGCTTCGACGACCTCCCCTCGACGCCTCCTCCTCCCTCGCCACCCACGACCGCCCTCCCATCCCCGCCCACATCATGGCTCTCCGCGCGCGACATGAAGATCTTTGGCGCAGACCCCCTCCGCAGCGCATCTGACATCGGCATCGTCCTGTGCAAGGACTGCGAAAAGCCCATACTGCGCAGCGCAGCGGCCGAGCACGCAGGTGGGTTTCCCGGGCCTGCCACCGCACGTAACCCGCCGTAATCTCTCCACCCACAGAAACGTGCAGGATCATCCGCCTCGGAAAGAAGGGTGCAAAGTCCAAGGCCGATGACACCGGTATATCTCCTCCCACGCTGTCTCTGCCTGCCCTCTGACCGCCTCATCTGTTCTCGCGCACCCAGCCAAGGGCAAGAAGCGCAAGGCGGACGAGCCCGACCCGACCGACCCCGCCGCGCCCAAGTCCAAGAAGGCGAAGCCCACGCCCAAGGTCAACAAGGGCCGCTTCAAGGGCCCCGTCGACCTCGACAAGCAGTGTGGCGTGATCAACGACAAGAGCCTGCCGTGCTCGCGCTCGCTCACGTGCAAGTCGCACTCGATGGGCGCGAAGCGCGCCGTGCAGGGCCGCTCCAAGGCGTACGACGAGCTCCTCCTCGACTGGAACCGCGCGAACAACCCCAACTTCGTCGAGCCCGTCAAGCGCGAGAGCAAGAAGGAGCGCAAGGAGAAGAAGGACCGCGAGAAGCGCGAGCGCAAGCAGCGCGAGCTCGAGGAGTTCGCAAAGAAGAAGGGCATCGACCTCTCCCAGCCCGGCGCCGAGGCCCAGCTCGAGCAGCTCAAGGCGACCAGCAAGAAGAAGAAGTCCGCCGCCACCGCGGGCGCAGGCGCCGCCGCCAACGCAAGCGGCGCAGGGGCCGCTGGCGCTGGCGCGAAGGGCGCGGCGGGCGCGGACGACGCCGCGAACGAGAACCTCGCGGAGCTCGACTCGGAGGAGGAGCTCGAGAGCATGGCGAAGAGCGTGCGCCTCGCGACGGACCGCGGCCTGCTCGCCGTGCCGCTCGCCGTGCCCTGCGACGCCGGCAGCTGGTTCGTCGTCCGCCGCGAGCGCCTCCGCAACTGCCGCGACCTCTTCGCCGGCGCGCTCATGAAGGGCGGCGTCTCCAGCGTCGCCTCGGCCGGCGCGGCCGCGCGCCTGGGCTCCGTGGGCTCCTGAGGCGCGCGTGGGCCCCTCCGTGCGCGTGGCCGAGGGCGACGAGAAGCACTCCCCATCCCCTTCCATCAGATAACCCTGGCCCCCTGCACCGTGCGGCGACGCGTTCGCGTTCACACCAGCCCTGGCCGCGGCTTCTCCCATCGATACCTATCATGCATCAGCGCGACCAGAACGTTTCGTGATCTCTGCGTGCATGGCACGGCCTCACCGTCACATACCATACCCACCTGCTGTACTTTATTTGCTTTGTTGTTGTATTTATATCTGAGATCTCAGATCTCATGCCACGCGCAACACGATCACGCCCTGGTGTACCTGTATCGTCCAAAGTTGGTATAATATTGCGGACAGCCGTGCGTGAATGGTAAATGTGGTAAAAATACAGGTATACAGGTGCTCTAAACGGCGTAGACACATCCAGTTGAGACAGACAAATTCTAGTGGAAACATTGAAAAGTCGTGTACGTTTGCTGAAGTCGCGAGAGAGAGGAAACAGAAAGCTTTAAAGTTGCGTGTATAACTTGTGCACGTCTTCCAGGCAATCGAGCAGCGTGCTGGCGCTCCACGCTTGCGTGCGGCACGAGTCATAGCAGAACGCGCCGTCCTTGTTCGTGAGCTCGGGCAGCCCGGCCCATGGGTCGCTGCGGATGAATGCGCGCGACGGAAGAAGGCGAGAGTGAATGGTGTGCAGCGTGTGATGGCGGTCCTAGAAGAAGTAGATATTGAGAATAAACCATAGCGAAGTTATGCACTAGACTCACCTTTTGCCCTTCGCCAACTTTGACATCGAAGTATAGGTAGGCGCGCAGGAAATATCCTAACGGCCATCCCCACTCAGGGCCCTGCGGAAGATACGATGAGACCGCGAACTCAACCATACAGGCCAAACAAGACGCCTACATTATGGTAGTTCCTTCCCTTGGCGACAGCGGGATCATCCGAATCATTCGCATTGTCGTAGTACGGGCGGTATTGGAGGTCGATGGGATCCAGCGTCTTCATGCCGAGGGGCCCTCGGAGAACCTCGTCTGCGAGTTTCAAGGCACCCAGAGCATGTTCGGGGTCGAAGAGCTCGGGCGCTACAGTCATGGCAATAGGGAAGTTTGGCCTGAATTGGTAGTCCGACCACTCGCGCCCAGACCCGGAGCCGTAGACATCCTTGTAGATGCCGCGACGGTTCACGAGTTTGGGATCCAAGTTATACTTGGAGTCCTCGGATGCATCTGCGTTTCAATCAGACAGAGTCGCATAGTACGAAGATGATCACGCACCCTTGGGAACGTAGTAGCATTTCTCGAAAGAGTCAGAAATGAGAGCACCCCATTCCTTATAGGTTACAAGGCGGCGAGTTCCGTTGACTGTCAAGAAAAAAATCAGCCTGACGGACCCGCGGGCGACACGAACAGCCTTACCTTCGGTCTCAACGCCCGTGAAGGGGAACTTTCCCTTCGCGGACAGCTCATCCAGCCATCGCAGCGCACTCTTCAACAAGCCGGTGATCTCAACCGGGGCTCCGTCGCGCGGTGTTCCTGGGAGGCCTTTGTTGCCCGCTTTCGCAGACTCGCCCATCTTGTCCATCCACGTTCCGCAGTTGGAGCTGTTTCCACCTAGCAACAAGCCGGTCTTCCAGTCCACCCTGACGTCGACGTTGAAGCCAGCATCGCTCATCTGCATGTCCAGGTTCGGTCCGGCGTTGTACTCCCGGAATGAAATGCCATCGGCATGACGCTGCAAGATCTCTTGAATTATCTCAGCGATGGTGCTTGACTCCGAGTATGCGCGAGGGTCGTCCCAGGGTACCCAAGTATCGTCCTTCGGGAACCGGCGCTTGACGGTCTCTGAGAGAATGGCGATCCCATCGGGAACCATTTCGACGTAGTCTTGGATGTTCTGCACCATCCACCAGGGCGAATCGCGGGAGTTGTACCTCGGATTGCGCAGAGAGTCGAGCAAGTTAGGGATCATGCCGTGCTTCAGTGTAGACGCAAAAGCCAGGATGTGCGTCTTCGCGTACCCGAAGTTGCCGGTGGTGAGGAACAGGCCGCGCAACGATATGAAGACATCACGGCCCCAGCACCGTGCCCAGTTGGTGGCGAAATGCGGCAGGCCTGCAGCAAGGGATGGAGTGGGCACACCGGAGTCCAGCGATGCTGACAGTACACGACCGTGCATCTGCGCTGCAACTAGGGCCAGGTCCTGGGTGAAGGCATGTCCATTGGTGACGAACTCTGAGCACAGTTCAATTGCCCCTTGTCGCGCCGCAGAGTACGCTTCCGAGATGATGAGAGCGAAGTACTTCGGGCGGAGGTAGGATGGCACGGTGGCCTTCACGCGATCAAAGCGTTCTTTGAACCATGCGGCAGGCGCTGCGAGACGAGGGAAATCCGAAACTTGCTTCTCCAAGCGCGACTGAATATAATCCAGAGCCCATGTCCCATCTCTGAGATGCCCGCAAATAGGATGGCCAAGGTCGTTATGCTGGATGACAGGGGTAAGAGGACGCATCCAACCTTCCAGGCCGCAATAGGTGAGCTTGCCGAACCCTGGGATATTGTACGCGCCAACCTCGCCACGGGTAGCGTCCAGCTCTTCGGCCTCGGCCCTGAAGAGAGCAACATTGAGGTCAACGAGATCAAGTTCTTTGAAGGCCTCTTCTGCGCCAGACGAACAGAACTGGTCGAGAGCGGGGTCAAGACCTTCGAGCTGCGTTTCAAACACCATCACTGCGCCCGGAGGGAAGTAGTCAGGTACCACGACTTCAGAGTACGGTCCATCGTGGTCGTTGCCCGAACGGGGTTCGACGGGCGCCAGAGAGATCAGCTTGGTAGGTATCCCACTGAGCACTTCTTGGCCTTCTTTGAACGGGATGAACTCTGCCGCAGCACCGAAAAGGAATTTGGCCTTAGAACGGCGCAGGCGAATGGGCTCAACTGCAACAGAGTTAGTGACCACTTATGGTCTAGAGAGTACCCAACTTACTGAAGCCTCGGTCCTTTGACCCTCTAGTATTCGGGAAAGCCGTATGCGCTACAAGAAGATATCCTTTCTGCGTATTCGGCTGCACGCGATGCAGGACTAGATACTGTGAATTTGTATTCGGTTAGATGTACCATTATGCCAGAATAAATTTATTACTCACGTCATTTTCTTGATGAACGTGACCCTCCTCAAAGCCACCCAACACCATCTCACGGTGGAGGTTGTTGAAAAGTCGCTTAATGGGCGCAATACCCGTCGTCCTGAACTCGCCATCGATCGCGCCTTCACCTGGACCAAGACCCACGAGCTCATACGGCCTCTTTTCACCTACCAGATCCAATAGCTTTGGATAAACTTCATCGAAGCCCTTCACACTTCCCGTGGCGGACCATGAGAACGTAACGATCGCCCCAACGGAAAGCGTCTGCTCAGCAGTCATTTTGCTAGCCGTTGCTTCGTTGTCGTGCGTCTGGTCGTAAAGCAAAGCATGCGGGAGCGCCCCTCTCACGGGGCTGATGATACATGGGCGAACCGGTCCCTTGCCTGAAGTCGTCGGGCTGGAGATGTATCCAGTGGAGCTGAGGCAGGCGCCATCCATGCTACCGATCGGCTTCCCAAGACCATCGCGCCAGACGATCTGGGACAGGTTATTCGGCCCCCATGCGTTACCTGCCTCGCGCACAAGACTGTTGATGCCGAGCTGGCTGACGAAAATTGTGTCCATGTCCTCGGAACCTGTGAACAGCTCTGCAACGACATAAAGATCGGGGTTGACCGCACGAGCACGGTCGAGGAGGTAGGTGCCAACATTGAGGGGAGTAGAGTGGCAGTTATCCAATCGGAATCCGTTGAAGGCGCGTGCCAAGGTGCAAACGTAGTCGGTCATACGGTCCCACAGGAAAGGCGACTCGTCGCGGGAGTTACCGTAATTGAGCTTGACGCAGTCGCCCCAGCCAAAGATGATGCGCTGGAAGTACGCCTTTGAGGGTAGTGCAGCGAAGTTCGAGAGCGGATTGGCACCCCAAATCCATCCATTCACGGCGAGTGAGTACTTGTGGGGGTCCTTCTCGGCGCCAGGGAGGCGAACAAAGTATGATGCAACAAGCGGCGAACTAGAAAGAGCTGAGTACAATCTCAAGCTGCGCAAATCGGAACTCACTCTCGCGTGATCTCCACCGGTTTCGCAGGATGGCTATCCACATGGGTCTGGATGACCTTATTGCGAATCTGCTCCGTCGCAATCCGAAGATCTGCCTCCCATTCGAGGTATAAAGGGAGATTGATCACATCTACAATGTGCCCCCAGATCTCCACAGGGTCGCCCTCGACTTCGGCTGCCTGCATGATACCAGCGGCGACAAGAGGATCAACCCGTGGGCAATAGCGTTTCGCAAATTTGCCAAGTCCCTGGATGGTGCTGCCTTGGTCGTGTGCGCGAATCACATCCGCAATTTCGGCGGGCGCCTTGCCCTTCAAAGAGGGTCCCGCCCATGGCTTTGTCTCTCCTCCTGGAAGTATCTTCTGCAAGCCCTCCTTCTCCCGCTTGACGTCTAGCACGTAAAATTGCCACAGATTTTTCTCCTTGATGCATTCATCAAGGCCCCGCATTACTGCGTCGACGTCCTCTATTGAGCGAATAAAACTTGGCAGTCCTCTAGACTTCAATGTCGCAGAGAACTCGAGGATAGCATCATCGAGCTCCAACGCAGGGAGTAGATGGGGGGTGTTTGCGGGGCTAAAGCCTAGATACTGATGGTGAGCAGGGGCGAGAGAACCGCATGTTCAGAAACCGACTGACCAGCTTCCGGGTGATCCTGCAGCCAGTCAGTGTTGTTGGCAGTGTGGTTCAGGACCACATCGGTAACGTTCAGCAACCCGTAATCCTCTCTTGCCGTCTTGAGAATTTCTTCCATCTTCCCGACGCCGCCGTCCTTCTCATACTCGCTCTTGTCGTCGAAAACACTGGGGTCATAGGAAAGCTGGTCGCGGATGGAGTAGGGAGAGTCGCTATCGCCGCGCGTCTGCAACGGAGCCCAGTGCAGCATGTTGTATCCCCTGTCGCTGGCCTCCTTGAAGAATTTCGGCCAGTTGGACACGGGGCCCATCCACTTGGAGATGACGCTGATGAGGGAGATGCCGGACAGAGGAAGGTTGACATATTCGTCCTTCAAGACTGCACCACCATCCGCTATAGAAAGCGGCTTCTTCTCGGATGACAGTATGGGAGTGCGCGCTTTGATGCTGAGGCATGGGTCAATGTTGAAATAACCCTTGCGACCTCTGGTGCGCCCACCCGGAGCATCGCGGTCGTCATACTCCACCCAGTAAGCAAAAGCTCCGGCATGGGATATGGGCAGGTCAATCTGGATAGCCTTGGAGAAATCAGTTGGTAGCCTGTTAAGTGTGTGAGATGGCCAATAGTTGGAAGCTGATTTGGCGTGCATACTTTCTCTCGCAGAACTTGTTGCGATCGTACACGCCGCCGTCCAGCGGGAAGTTGGTCTTGAACACACCATGCCTCGATGCGGGTGTTCCGGCCTCTAGCGATACACGAAGTACGTATGGTGTGGTTGCTGGAGGAAGGCGAATATACTATGTCAAGTATCAGCAGTTAGATTCAAGCATTGATAGTTCACGCCGCGCACGCTTTTGTCTTTGCTAGGCCCGCCATCCGCATCAAGCGACAGCTCATAGACACGTATCGGCCCCTCATCTTTCGTCACCTCCGACTCGAAGAACCTGATGCCCTCATCGGCGGGCGTCTTGGGATGTGTAGAGTCAACTGGAGAAGCCGCCTTGTTCGACGCAAAACTGATGTGAAGATCACCCGCAGCGCCGTTAGAATGCCCGTCGATGGGATTGATCTTTAAAGGGCGGGTCATGATGAGGGGAGGGGGAAGACGTGGGCGAGGGCGGGGAGAGACGCGACGAGCCCTTAAGTATAGCTCGGGAGGTGCGCGCGCCGTGACTTGAACCTGGCGCTGGGGTCTGACGTCATGCATCGTTGCTCGTAATTGCCATATCGAGGACCGGGCCGCGGCTTCGGCCGCAACCGACTGCAAGTTCGGAGCGTGATTCCATCCACTCACCATTCGCAAATTGCCAACAACATTGCTACCGTATTTCTGCATGTCGAGCACTGTATTGCATCGACGGTAGTCTACACACGTTGCCACCCGACAACTTGGCCGCGAAATTGGGAGGTCAGCTGATACAGAGTCGTCGCATCAGGTCCGCAGCGCGCAATTTGGCTCCGTTGACGCTCAAACAGCCCAACGACACCCAACCTCGTGTCGGCCCGTTCTCAATCTCACGCGTCCCTGGCCGACTGCGCACTTTAGAAGTGCCCCTGGGCAACACACAATAAGTAGAGCCATCGTAGAGCAATATTGATTGGTCGTTGCTGGTCCCGCCCAATTCACGGCCAGAAACATCTCTGCCTGATACTTGTCCCCTAGCGAGTTTTCGAGCACGAGTCTCTCGGAAGCTCCTGCGTTCAATACTGTTTGGGACCCAACATGTCGATTCAGGTGAGCTTTCGTATGTTCTTATCTGGTAATTGTCGATGAACTCGGACCCTGTATCCTACAGCTTGGCATGCCTGAGTTGAGAGGGGTGCTTGTACCGGCCTTGAAAGCCCTTTCCCTTGCGGCAGCGGGTCTTTCCGCAGTGGTGACCACTAGCATCGCATACAAGCTTTTCTGCCGACTTGCGCGCATTTATACCTCCCCACTACGCTTCCTTCCAGGCCCTGAATCTCGTAGCTGGTTATCAGGAAGCTTTGACACTGCGTCCAACCTTGAACCAATTGCTCAACTTGAAGGCGAAGAGTGCATTGAGACGTATGGCGATACGTTTAGTTATCGCGGATTCCTCAACGTAAGTAATCACGCTGGGCCTTTTTGCAGCTATTGACGCGTCAGTAGAGCTTCGAAGTCTTCACTGCGGATACCAAGGCATTGCAATACATCCTTTCAAATCAGACTAAATATCCAAAACCAGATGAATTGAATTATACTCTAGGTGGAATCGCTGGGGACGGTGCGTGCTACTCATCTGTACGCTTGGTTTCGACCCATAAATGTCTTAATCTGGCGATAGGCTTGCTTGTTGTAGAAGGTCTGTCGCATCAGTAGTTAAAAAATATTACCCATGCTCACGGTTGCGTAGGTGCTAAGCATCGGCAGCAAGTGAGTATTTCCTACCGCTGGAATTCAGTCAATTTTGACGTGCTTCATCTTGCCGTGTAGCGGAGGGTGATGGTAAGTGTGCCCTTGTGGTCGACCTCCATTCGATCTCACGCTGAGCTACGGTAGAACCCCGCTTTCGGTCCAGCGCAGATTCGTGAACTGACTGAAACAATGGTGGAGAAGTCCATCGAGGTAGTCCCACTCCGTTTATCACTGTGTCCGATCTGATGAGAGGTGTCACAGCTAAGAGATGTCCTACTTGATCGCGTCAAGGGGGACGGCAGTCCGCCGCAGGTGAAGGTTGATGTCTACCCGTGGTTGAACAAGGTAACTTTGGACATAATCGGATTAGCAGGTCAATTACCATCTAAGCCAGTGGTCATACGAACTAACCACAGGTTGATGACAGGCTTCGACTACTCTTTCGATGCTCTGCATGCTTCTGAGGACCATCCGAACGAATTGAATGCGGCTGTGGCCAAAGTCTTTTCTTTCGATCCCGAAAGCTTAATTATGCACCTGCAGCTCTTCTTCCCAATCTTACGCCATCTTGTTCGTGATGTTTTATGATCTTTTTGTCGACATACTTATCCAGTTCTTCCCTTTACTCCCTTTTTTCAGCCAACTGCGAGCCAACGTGAACGCGCCCGTGCTATGACAACTATGCGTCGCATCGGAAACGGGCTCATTGCGCAAAAGAAAGCAGCTGTGCTTGCTGAACACAGGGACGCGAAGACAGTGGGAAAAGAGCACGTACAAGGACGCGACCTGCTCAGCTTGCTCATCAGGGCGAACATGGCCACTGACTTGCCGGAGAGCTACAGAATGGAAGACAAAGACGTTCTCTCGCGTGCGTCGATCCAGTGGGCTGTCTTGCTGCCTGTCTGATAAATTCACAGAGGTTCCAACTTTCCTCGTTGCCGGACATGAAACTACGAGGTATGAGGGTATCTGCATGCCAATGCAAAGCGGTACTGAAGGCGGTCCAGTACCGGCACGACCTGGGCCCTCTATGCGCTTGCTTGCTTCTCCCGCGTCCAGACTAAATTGCGGGATGAAGTGCTCAGTCACCCATCAGATAACCCCACGATGGACGAGGTGAATTCTCTGCCTTACCTTGACGCTGTGGTGCGGGAAAGTCTGCGGCTCTATCCGCCCGTGCCAGCCACGTCGCGTGTTGCGGCCGAGGACGACGTCATCCCTCTGGAAGAGCCGGTGACGGGTCGAGATGGTGTGACAAGGAAGGAGTTCAGGTATGTCCGGTGTCGTATTTACGACGCTTCTCGGCGCTCAGCCCCCCTTCGTAGGATAAGCAAAGGCGACTGGCTCACGATTCCGATCCGGCATATCAACAAGTCGACAAAGTTATGGGGTGATGACGCACTTGAATTCAAGTGAGTCTTATGATGACACTGAGGGATGCATGCTCATTACTCGTGAACCTATTGCAGACCTGAACGCTGGACGAATGTCCCGGAAGCCGCGCACGCGATCCCGAGCGTCTTCAGCAACCTCTTCACGTTCATCGCCGGCCCACATGCTTGCATTGGGTACCGCTTCGCCGTCATTGAGTATGTCTCGCATTCATGCATGGGAGGGAATTCTGACACCTGTGCTCCGTAGAATGAAGGTGTTGCTCTTCACACTCATTCGGTCCTTCGAGTTCCGCCTCGCTTTCCCCCCAGACGATCTCTATATCAAGTCGTATATCGTGTCGCGCCCATTTCTGCGGAGCCATACTGGGGGCGCGACAATGCCTCTGTACATCAGGGCTGTGAAAAGAGGTGTCTGAGACTGTAGTGTAGTGTAGCTTGTATTGCTTTGGTGATGACGCGAGGGCCTTGACGACGGAAATTGAAGTGCCGCGAGAGTGTGGCGTTGTTTGTGCAAGCCGATTTCAGCCACTGACGCCGAGACAGAGCAATAGAGCAGAAAGTTATTCGACCCTAATGCTGGCCTCGAGGCCTTGATTTACCCTCGTCCATCATATGTCTTTCTTCGGCTTCGAGCAGAACGACCTACTAGAAAGAGAGAAGCAACAGTTCTTGGAAGGGAAGGAGAAGGAGGATCTCGCGGTCTATACCTGGGGGGAGGAGAGCTACGATGGGCTCGGGGATGCGCTTCAGGAGGGCGGTGACGAGCTGAACGACGAGACATTCGGCGGCACGGGCGCGGTCGGTACGTCGTCCTCTCGCCTATCCTGCAGTACCGCTCTTACTTTCGCCTCTGCGCACCGCGTCGATAAGGCAAAGATTTTGACTTTGCACAGACTGGCCTGCCGCAGGATGGCCATCCCAAGCCGACGCCGCCCATCCAGGAGCCATCGCGGGACGCCGCACCTCAGGGCAAAGCGAGACACGAGCCGGGGGGAGCTGCTGCGCCGCAGGGTCAACCTTGTACGACAGTCATGACCTTGCTCTGGTGCTCGTCTTACGTTTCTCTTGTTATGCACCGCAGCCCCGCAAGCGCACTCGCTCTGGGATGAGAAGTCGCCGTTCTCCGTGCTTCCGAGGATGAATGGCGTCCGCACGCCGATAGAGCATGCCCGCCCGGGCTCCGCAAGGATACCGTCGCATATCGGCAATGGCGCACTTCCGCCGGTCGGCCAGATGCGCGCATCCCCTGGCATCCCGGCTGCCCAGTCCCTCGGCGCCGGCATCAACCAGAGAGGAGTGCGTACTGTCGAGGAGATCGAGGCAGAGATGCGCGCGGCCGCTCAGCAGTCACGCAGTGCGGCTGTTGCGAGCCAGCGGCAGCAGCTCCTGCAGGAACAGCTCCTGCAGGAGCAGCAGCAGCAACTCTATCAGCAGCAGCAGCAACAACTTCAGCAGCAGGCGCGTGCGCCGCCGCCCCGTATGCATCCGCAATCACAGTCGCCGCGCTTCCATCAACAGCAGCAACAGCAACAGCTCCTTCTCCAACAACAGCAGCACCAGCAGCAACTCCGCGAACAGCGCGAGCAGGAGCTTCGGGAGCGCCAGCTCCAGCAGGAGCTCCAGCTGCAAGAGGCGGTCCGGATGGAAGAGCTCGAGCGCCAGCTTCGCGCACAGCGCTTGTCGGAGATGCAGCGCCAGCAGCAGTACGAGCAGCAACAGCAGCAGCAACTCCTGCGTGAGCAGTACCTCCACCAACGGCAGGCATCGAACCAGGTCCTGGCGGAGGTGCAGGCGCTCAGCCAGCTAGGCCAGCGCCGGCAACGCTCTCCGATGATCGATCCGCACCTCCAACTGCATTCGCCGTATCAGCAGAACGGACAGATCCTGCCGCAGAACATCCAGCTGCAGCAGCGATTGTTATCGGAGCTCGCGCAGCAGGAGTTTTTGCAGAACATTAATGCTACGAGTCAGGAAGAGCAGGAGGCACTGCGCGCGGAGGCGATGCGGAGGATCATGGAGACCGAGCGGATGGAGGAGAAGAGACGGCGGAAGGCGGCCAAGATCGCGCATATGGTGCGTCTGGCTACGATCACCCCGCGATAGGGTGTATGCTGATGTCCCACAGTCCCGATACAACGATCTCATGACGCAGTCCGACAAGGATTTCATCACTCGTATCCAAGTCTCGCAACTCGTCACGCAGGATCCGTACGCCGAAGATTTCTACGCGCAGGTCTATGGCGCTATTCTTCGGTCGCGGCTAGGTCTTCAAGCTCCCGACGAACGCGTGCTGAAGTTCGGTTCTGGCGGTGGTGTGGGCCTCGGTCTTGCGCAAAAGGGAGCTGGTCGGCGCCCGAACGCGATGCAGAAGATGGAGCAGCAAGTCGAGCGAATCGTTCAAAACGCGCGACTGCGGGAGAAGGAAAAGGGCATGCATTGTTGGTGTAATTTTGCTCTATGACCTCGGATAGCGTGCTCAAAGTGCGGACAGCTTCTCACAGCTTGCAGGGTGCTCTCGGAAAGACTTCTGGCCGCAGTTACAAGGCCGCACCTAGACAGCTGCTGCAGGTCAACTCTGGGTCTACCAATGGATCGGGCAGCCCCGTCTTGGGGCACGCGCATATATCCCAAGAGGATGCCATCCGGAAGCATGGAGAGGGTGCCGCGAAGGAGGCTGCAAAGATGGGCGCTGAAGCACTTGGTGCCGCCGACGTAAGTGCTCTACCCTGGGTGGTGGCTGTCATACTTACCCTTGATCTAGCCCAACAGCATCGTTCGTAAAGAGCCGCTGACGTCGAAAGAGACGCTGTTTATTCTTGAGCACCTCTATGACCTTATTCTGAACATCGAGCAGCTCAGAGGGGAGAAGCCCCCCGCTGATTCGGAAGACTTTGAGGCTGTTGGCATTTGGTGAGATTCTACTTGATACTGTTCTTTCCCGTATGTCCTCTCATCATCTGTTCTAGGAATGCCCAATATGGCGAACAGGTGCAACAGTTGTGGGATGGACTTCGTGTCATGGTTCCGTTAGAGACCAGGTCAGTCAGCGTCTCACACTTACATGCTTGTATTAATCTCGAATTCCTCACAGCAACCCTCATCCATTCATCTCCCTCATCACTCCCACGAAGGGCAAGAAGCTTCTGCCGCGGATAGCAAGGCATCTGAGCTCACAACAGATGCTGACAATGTTGACGCTACTCGTCGCGTGTTTCTCTCAGATGGACGTCGTCATCCATGCGCCAATCCTTGACTCTCCTATCGAGTCGGCGGAGCAGAAGGAAGTTGAGAACCAGACGCAGACGTTCCTAGCCAGCGTCATTCAAAGCATCCTTCCGGTCGTTGCGAAGGCTGGCCTGCGCCTCGTGAGCGGACTCCTGGGGTTGCTTCTGGAACGAAGCGACATTATTGCTGTCTGTCAGACAAGGGTACGTTTTCTGCGCGTCTGTACGCTTCCGGCGAGCTGACAGATATGTTCCTAGCCCGGCATTGCGATCTTAACTCTTTTCCTGAGCCGTGTGGAGGTGATCAAGCAAAGCATGACCTCCGCGACAGATCTGTCTGAACTTCCGTCTGAGGAGGAAACGCAACAATGGTAAGCGTCAGCATCAGGTTCAAATTACTCGAGGCTAATTCTGCATCTTTCACAGGGAACACATGTTCAACCACTTGTTCCAGCTCCTTCACCCCCATCTGCTGTTCCTGTTCCCTTCCACGCGCCTCCAGATCGCCCTCTCCTCTCTTCCTCCCGGCACTCCCGCGCCATCCCTCCACACCGACAGCCTCGACCAGCCCGTCTGGCAATTCCTCGCTGCGCTGGCTCTCCACGCTTCCAACGAGCAGCAACAAGCACTGGTCACCGCCCTGCGCGAAAAGGTGCTCGAAAACGTCGCGAGTGCAAACAAGGGCTGGGTGGCCGACGAGGACGAGCGGCTCGCGAAGCTGGGCAACGTCAACCTCTTCCTGCACGCGCTCGGGCTGGACAGCTCGCAAATTAGCGTCTGATGCACGACGCTCTATCTGATTTGTTTGTTTTTACCTTTGCTTTGAGGATATAAAATGTGCGATTATAGTACCGGTACCATAGTACTACACCGACGGGACATCTATTGGTAGCGATACATACAGCGCGATACCACGTCTTGTTATTGTATTCAGTACAGCCGTTGAAACAGTGAAATCATAGTCCGAACACCTCGGGGTCTGTTGTACACATCATATCACTAGGTAGCTGTCTGTCGATGCAGAAGAGGGAACGGGCGTCGTATGGAATGAGGCCGGTGGTGCAGTTCATGAGGGTAGACCACCTGTCCTCGCCGCGTCGTACGATCTCCATCTCCGATGTCAGATTGGCGTGAAGGTCTAGCACAGGGAGAGCAACCCAGTCAGGGAGGCGGCCATCAGGAAGATCCAAGAGGCCTGTTTCCGGCAGAGCAGAGGAGACTTCGTCGGGCAGCCGCAAGAGAGGCAGAGTAAACAGCGCCCTTTTCTTGTCGTATATATCCCGCGGAAGACGCTTGACATGCGAGCCGATCTCGAGATGGTTTGTAGACAAGGAAAGGAAATTGGCGTAGTTGGGATAGAGCATGACATAGCCGCGGAGATAGACCAGTTCGATAAAGTATTTCTTCCAGGAGCGCATCCAGCGGTTTGAGCGGACGTCGGGGACAATGTCTTGTTTCAAGGACATGGCGATCTCTGAGAGGCGGATGGATAGGTAGGTGTGGAACTCGCGCCAATGCTCCGGGAAGTAGACAGCACCCCAGCTGCAGGGGATCTGAGAAAGATACGGCGTGTTGGCAGGTACGTCTTCTTCGACGATGAACATTTGTCGGGCATTAAAGGGTTTGCGTCCTTCGGGTCTCAGTTCAACATTTTTCTGCTGGTACAGGCTGATGCCGTATAAATTGGGTGTACTCTCTTTCTCTGCGCCGTACCTGTGAATAGCATCAGTTAGTAATTACAAGCACAAACCATGACGCATAGGACTGGCAAACCGGTAGCGAAGGATAGTCAATTTGACCCATGCATAGAAAAGAGGTGATGCTTCGACATCGTCTTCAAGAAGCAAGCCGTAAGAGTCATTAGACAGCGGATACCAAGATTCCACCACAGAGGGTAACAAGCCGCCGTGAATGACGCGGTGGTGGACAAAGACGGTGCCATGATTCCAGTCCAGGTTCCCAATCAGTTCCAACGTGTCAGGGTCCGCTGTTTGCTCCATGTTCACCCGCAGGTTGAGTCTGTCGCCGAAATAGCGAGCATTGGTGATCGAGTCAAGCAGGCGCGCTAGAGAGCCAGGTCGATTGTCCGTGATGATGCTCACATCGACTTTGGGGATGTTCCAGTCTAAACATGTCCGATCAGAGCTACCAAACAGGAGAGGGACAAGGAGAATTTACGGCGCCATTCTTCAATCGACAGAACGCCCATCCAGTCGCTATACGGAAGATCCGCGCGAGGTAGCTGGATAAGAGTCGGATAGAAATGTTTCTTCTGCTTGAGGCCCTGGAATGAGTACGTCGTGAGCTTTTCCTCGTCTGTTGCACCAATGATGATATCAGGCGGCTGGGGAAGACTGTCGAGCCACGAGGTGACGATAAAATCTATGGCAACGTCTGTTACTGTCGAGACCTGGTAGCGCAAGTCGCAGGCGTCGGTGCTGATGACGCCGTCCTCGAATGCGATGCCGATGTCGATGTCAAAGTTCTCGGTGCCGAGTTCTTCCTGCTCTTCTGCGTAAAGAAGTATATGAATGCGATTCCCGCTGGATATCAGGCGGCAAGACGCAGTTGAAAAATAGAGCATGTCGTCTACAGTCGGTAATATGAGAGCAAAAGTTCCGCGATCCTTCTTGGTAGGAGATGGGTTGAGAGAGCTGCCGAGGAAGCGCTGGTGATAATTTGAGTCGCTTGAGTGGTGGCGAGCAAGGATGTGCTGAGCACCATTGTGATGAGTGTCGCACCAGTTGTGAAGTGGGCCAGATCCTGAAGTTATAGCGAGTACCACACCGCCTACGGAATCCGGCCGACTCGCAGCGATGCGCGAGCCTAGGGAAGGCCAAGATTTCTGCGAAGATATTCCGTCCCCATTCAAGACATATGCTGGCACGACAAACGGAGGAACCAAGAAGCTTGCGACCTGGGGCGAATCGGAAGGAGCAAGACACTGTTTGTTCTCAGGTGCGATTTCGCGGAACCCCCTGGGGCCCAGTGGAAATGACACAGACCAAGGTTTGAAAAGCTTCGAGCGTTCTTCAGCACCGAGGCCCCGGAGATGATGATGGTCGATGATCAGAATCCAACCAGTAGCAAGCCTCGAAGCTGTCGAAATCAGCGCCTCAGCTTCATCCATATTCAAGGTCCAAGTGTGCAGCGAAAGCTCTAGATGGGCATTCGCAGGGAATGATGATATCGTCCTCTGCAGAGTTTGTCGAACCGGCGATAGTATAGCCTGAGGACAGACGATAGCAACCTCGACCAGACCCGGCGATTCCTGCTGTACGGTGGAGAGTATGAGTTCCAGGTCTTCAGCGGTTTCGTGGGTCACACTCATCACCGCAGACAAGTCACGGCGACCAATCAGCTGAGCAGACTCGAGTTCCAGCGCATATAGTAGCCCTGAGCGTTCCTGCGAGGGCTTCCGTGAGCGTATGGTAGCCATAGGGTCGTCCAAGCCTAAAGTCATAGCAGGGTGAGCAGTCCAGCCTGAGAATGAGAAGACCATCGGGGACGAGTCCTTGGAAGTAGTGCCAGAGATCGCGTCCCGAGAACGACCGAACTTGAGCCTCACGACATTGCCGATTGAAAGCACTACGAGGCAGATCGCGAGCGCGACGAAAGTGCGGACACGGGTGTTCTTTGGCCTTGATGTAGGGGTGTTATTTGGAGTACGCTTATTTTCTTTCAGCACAGTTGGATGTGCCATTTGGTTTCGGAGTGAACGGAGTGTATGGAGGCGTGCGTCAAGAGGCTCAAGGCGTGCACCGAGTCGGAGCTGACCAGAGTCACCAGACGCGCGACGCTCACGGCAGCGCGATAGGCGCCCGCGTGGCCAGCTCAGATATTGTCTGTCTACATAACATCCAGCATGATAGACGGGGGAGCAGCGACGGCTGTGTACGTAGCCGTGATTATACTGTATTCATGAGGTGCGAACCAATAACCTATAGATGATATGCGAGCGACAGGTAACGATATGACGGAAATAAGTCTAACTTGACGAAGTCTTCAAAGCAACATTTCTGCAACTGCGCATGAAGTTCACGACGCCAGACCGTGACCAACGGATATATGAGGTGACATTTATTATTCACGTATTGAAGCCTCTGCAAGAAGAGGATCAGCAGTGGACAAGTGGATGGAAGGGTATGCACGCACTGAAGAATTCATAGGACAGCCAGCATAAAGCGTTACTGGGCATATGCGTTACGACTCGCGGGGTGAGCCCCCGAGAGAACCCGCGCAGTCCATCACGTTGCCAGATAATCTTGAACGCGTGCAGCATGCCTCGACAATGCCGGATCTCCGAGTCTGTCGATGTCCCGCGAGTTTGTAAGAGCGTTTTTGCGACATCCAATGGTGTGGTGACACCGGCGGCGACGGCGCCGGCGACTCCTCCGGCGACCATGTGCGATGCCGGGGAGTACTCTCCAGTAGGGTTGATGAGCGTCTTCACTTGCTCATATACGGTGAACTGCGCCGCAGTGAAAGGAACAGTCATCGCGAGTGTCGTCGGATATGACACGTAGAAGGCCGAGATGCCCTCGTTGCGCCAGACGGTAGTTGCGCAGGTGAACATGGAGCGGAACTCAGACTGGTGCACTTGCATGCGTTGCTTGATGACTGTAAGGGTGTATGGTCAATGAAGCCTCGCACACGACCTGATTAGCTATGAAGACGCACCATCGAAGGGGTTCATCAGAGCATCGCTTGCGATGGTGGCAGCAGCACCAGCAGCAGCTAAGCAATAGTAAAGCAGGTGAGTACAGTCCCGACCAGATATGTCTTTGGTACTCACACGTCGCAAGCCATTGGTTTGTTTTGTCCTCCCGGTTTCCACCCAAAACGTCCTTCACGGCCTCATATGTACCGAAGTGCACCGCGTGCGCGGGTCCCGCTCCCAAAATAACCGACGACACGCCCCTCCATAGAACTCGCAGTCCCTCTGTTGATGATATGCGAGTGACCGCGTTCCCAATCCCGGTGTAGACGGCAGCTGGTGTTGTGGAGAACACTTGCATCCGAGTCTACTCAGCAAACAGATTTGGCCACTTTATCAGATATGAGGAGATTGGCACATCTGAAGCACTCACTTTGATACTGTCAATGGGGAACATGACAGAATGCTCTGTGATGCCGGCCTATGTCATTGAATGTCATTAGCCAGCTGTCCCTCCCAAAATTTCTCCCTGCCACCAGTGACGCAGCGGTAGGACAACAGCGACATGATATGCAGGAAGACATGGTTGCACTCCAAGGGTAGACTCACAAGTGCACCAGCCATCATGTTGACCTAAGAATGACACCATGAGTGAGAGGAGTGGGCTAGAAAGGACGGTCCAGAACGTACACCTAGCCCTGCATTGGGTGACAAAGCCTCATAATCGACCTCCTCTGCCATTATACGCGACCAAACTACGCGTTCTTTAAGCTTCAAGGACCGGAAGACGACTCCGAAGAGCGAGAAGAATTAAGAGAGGGGGAATGGGAAGGTGGAGGGTAGAGAGCGGGGGCGCGTCGAAGACGGAAGCCGACGCGGCGAGCGTAAATACCCGGCGGTTAAGACAGACTTGAGGTCGCCGTTGCTGCGCAGCCGAACCAATAGAGTACAGCGCCCTGCTGAGATGTTAGTCAACCGCCGCCCGCGCTTGCTGGTGGAGAAAGAAGGTGCGCAGCGATGGGCAAGGATGCCTACGGGGCTAAGCGAGTGTCGGAACTGACCGTGTGTCGGCCGCCGAGGTCGGGCAGAGTGCACTAGTGCTGACTGGGACTCTCAACTGGCTTGTGTCCGTCTGCCCTTTGTTATAGCTGAAGAAAGGTCCCCGGCAGCGCTTAGGATCCCGCGTGGTAACAAGATGGTGTTTTTACATGTCTAATTCACAACACTAGAATAGGTCGTCGACGTCGTACATACCCCGTCTACTGCAGAATACTATGTAGCTCTCCCTAGCTATACCTATCGTGGCTCTGTGGTGCATGAGGGTCATGCACTCTTAGCTTTTTGCGCCGCTGCGAGGCGGTTGTGCTCCTCAATATCACTGTGCGAGACAAGGCAACGGTCAGACCCTGCGGGAGAGGCGTGGGTATGTGAACGAAGTAACGTACTTTGCCTCCCAGGGGAAGTCGAGCCTACCGGCGCGCAGGTTACATCAGTCGCATCTTCACAGGGATGGGCAATCGTCGACTTACCATACGTCGTCAACTTCCGTGCCTGCGTAGTAACTGAACGCGATCCAGCGACGCGTGGGATGGACGCGTTTAGCACAACCACGTGTGTGAAAGTATACGAGTGGACAGGACTCACGGTATGTCAGAAGGCAGCCGGCCGAGTTTTGGCTTGAGCTTGTTGGATACCACAAACACAGCGAATTTGGTCCGGGCCGCCTCGCGTTCCGACTCCGGAAGAGAGAGGAGCTGGCGTTCAGCGTCTTTCTCCAGCTCAGTCAAGGCATATCTGGGAAAATGGGGTCAATTGGGAAATTGCGAGGCACACGGTCTACACGCACTGGAGAGTCTTGCGAGAGTCGTCGATCTCATCCTTTGGGACGATGATGAAATTCAATCGGCTATCACGCCCAAAGTCGCGTAAAAGCTTACCACAATCAACGCGCGCCTGCCAAGCAACACCTTCTGTGTCTCCGGGCCACTTATCATGTATGCTATTTGAGCCACAGGAAACATCGAGCGGAAAACATATAACACTCACAGCCATTGCGTCCGAATGACCTCATTCCCAAGCTGCTCCGCGGTGGTTCCTGGGAGAGCCTCGTAGAGAGACAGACCTATCGCGTAGATAGGAATGTTCTTTTTCGTGTCCTTGTGCTTGAGGAAAGTACGCTGCAAACAATTAAGCTCGCCTTCAGAGAGACAAGATAAGACTCTGTAGCTCACAAGGACGCGAGCAGGGAAGAATCCTCTGTTCTAGGGTGTCAAACAAACAGTAGTCAATCGGGTTAATGGCACACTGACCCTCCACCTGTAGATGGCGTTAGCTCGGATGAGATAACGCCGAGAAGAAGGTGAAGGTGAAGGCGCACCAATGGCTATGAGCACGTCCGGCTTGAATTCCTCAATCTGCACCGCAGTCTTTTTGATGAGGTTGTGGACATCTTCGTATGTCAGGCGCAGATGCTCTGGTTCGGCCATGGTGGGATGGTAGGAGGACAGTGGAAATTTGAGGAAAGTGTCCTAGGAGAACCCCGAATCTCGATTATCGTTCCTCGGCGCATCACGTGCTTATCTGCCCCGCTTGGCGCTGCTTCACTTTTCGCTTGTCTTCACCAGCACGGCTCTACACCGGCCTAAAACGCGTCTCTGGTCTTCATTCGGGGCTAACTAACATGTCTGAAGGAAACGCTTCGGGGTCTGGTGCTGGCGCTGGCTCGGGCGGCGCGCCCAAGGCCATCGCCAGTCTAGCGAAGAAGCCTGCAGACACCACCAGAGCAGGCACCCAAAGAATGAAGTTCACGCCTACGCTTCCAGTCAGACGGAAGAAAGAGTACGTGCTCTACGCGTTCTCTAGTGTGTTCTTTACACTAAGCCATATTTCAGGGAAGTAAAACAAGTGCGCATCTACTAGCACGGATGTAATTGTACGCTTTCTGCTAACAGGTTTCTCAGGAAGCTGCTGCACAGCCAATACCTGCAGCCTCGGAACGAGGGCGCGGAAGGGGTCGAGGGAGGGGAGGGGAGAGGGGTCGTGGTCGAGGAGCTGCACCCGCGAGACCGCCGCCGCAGGAGATGGTTGCTAGTGGACCGTTCGCCATGGGCCCTGCACGAGCGGGCAGTTCTGGATGGCGCAGCACACCACGCGCGGCTGCACCTATAGTACCCATGGGCCCCTCGGGCTCAACATCCCATGGCGCTGGTTTGACAAGATCTGCCCCGCCTACGTTGAAGACCGAACGCGTGGGCCGTTCAGCTGATTCCGAAGAAGAATTGGAGGCGTATTCTGACCCGGATGAAGGTGTGGAGATTGTGGACATGGCGAATGTGCGGTCGATGGACTGGAACGCGCCCGAAAGCTTGAGGAGAGAGAAGGAGCGGGAGAAGAAGAGCAAAGGAAAAGGGAAGGTGAAGCAGGAAGAGCAAGAGGTCAAGGTTGAGAAGGGGAAAGGTATGTCTTTTTTTTTTCGTACTGACGTCTATAGCTGATGAGCGTTGCCGGGTGAAGCTGCCGAGAGAGGCGAGAGCATGGATGTTGACGGAAACACCCCTGCGACGGAAGAAGCTGCCGACGTGAATCTCGCAAATGCTCTGGATCTTAGCGAAAGCGAGGATGAAGAAGAGATGGACGATCTCATCGAAGACTTTGCTACCCACGAACGGCAGGGCGAGGTACGCCTTAGTTTTGTCCAGCTTGCTTTATTTTATTCATGCTCTGCGGCTTGTAGGATCTCGGCGAGAATCAAGAACGACTATATTTCTTCCAATTCCCCGAGCCATTTCCGGTGTTTGTTCCAAGCGAGACACCGTCTGCCGTCGCCAAAGGCAAAATGCCGGAAGTGGAAGGCAAGCACGTTTCATTCGCTACGGATACAAAACCGCCGGCGGCAGGAACTGCCTCCCGACCAGAAAGCGTCGACAAAGAGCCTGAACCACCAGAACACGTGGATGGAATTATCGGTCAGCTTGAAATATACCAGAGCGGAGCTGTGAAAATGCGACTGGCCAACGGAATTGTCATGGACGTGAGGACCTTGTTTCTCTGCTCTTTCGATATCCATACTAATAGACCTATGCGTAGGTGTCCGGAGCAACGCAGCCTTCTTTCCTGCAACAGGCAGTGCATATCGATACGTCAAATAAAAACTTGAACGTTCTAGGAGAAGTCGGCCGAAGATTTGTTGTAACGCCAGACTTAGACACTCTCCTTACCGCGATGACCCAAGCAGAACAAGCAGCTGTAACAAAATTCGATGACGAGACATTGATTACAATGGATACTACGTGATACACGATGTACAGTAGACAGCATAGCGTATAACAGCGACGAGAAGGGGGTATTAACACTAGGGCGTTGGTTTACAGTACAGAAAGTCGGCCAAAATACTCTACAGCTCAGCGGGTCAGCCCAAGGTCTTGGACTAGGTTCCACCACATATTATCTTGGTCTTCGGATCCCGGAGGAGCGTTGGACGTGCCAGTCATTAGCGTGTTCAGGAAATCTAGCTGTGATTCCATTTGTTCTGGAACCAATCCGTCGATTCGCCGATCTTGTGTTTGTGCTTGTGGGCTCGGTAGCCAGGACGGTACGGGTGTGGGCTGGAACTGTGCCGCCAGAGCGGCGGGATTGTCGAACGTAAACGGCGATGGTGAGTCAAAGGAGGTTGCGGCTGCAGGTTGAGGGACAATGGGCCTCGAGGAACCCGCCTGTACGCCTAAGGTCGACCGGAAATTCGATTGAGGGAAGACGTCCAGCCTTGGAGCGCTTTCTTGCTGCGGCATGGGGACTTGGCTCTGGACCCCGTACTGCACGGAGGAAGAGATAGCTGCAAAATCGACCTTGTCAGGGCATAAGGCTGACATGGTTGCGTCATTTATTTCCGTGTCATGTACGCGAGCTACCGGCGGAGAGGAGCGGTCGCTGTTCGAGTGAGGACTATGTGATGGTGACTCCTTTATGAATTGCTTCTTGAATCCCATCACCTCGATATCATCCGGGATATCTGAAGGATGTGTTTGTTCTTGCGTGGTGGTGGGGTCGCGCATTCGATGGAACTGCATATATGCATTATATGCTCGTTTTTGGAGCTTGAGGAGAACGGCCTGAAGCAAAAGTGTTTGACTCGACTGCATTTCTGGATCAGGGATACCCGGAGAGGACTTACTACAGTACCAACAGGTCGGCATGGCGCCGAAGCCTCTTCGTACAATGTTATGAAGTCGTTCAACTCGGGCAATGCAGTTGGTGCAATCGAGCAGCCCGGGCTTTCGGTGATCAACACACCCGTAACGAACTATTCGAGCTGTTAAAATGTAAACGAAGCACATATGTGATTCCACTTACGCAGGCTGAGAAGCCGGCCGTCCAGAAGAACCAGAAGCGCCCGACCGCGCGCGGGTGGGCAGCATAAGCTCCTCTCAAACCACGCATGAGGTTGCTTGCACTCTTGTATGAAGCCAACACCGACTTTCCGTATTTGTGTGACAACGGGTCGTTCGGAGATTCCTTGAGAGCAAGGGCGAGGTAACTCCTGTGGATGTAAATTATGCCTATCGCCCTGATATGAGCCACGGGAACCTTCCGATAAATTGCATATTACTCACATGCCTCCCGAAGACAGAAAAGGCAGCATTGTTGCATCGTGCGTGCTTGGTCTGTGCTCCATTCAGCTCGAGGATCAGCACCTTCGATGGGGCACTGCAGTTCCACTGCAACGTGGAAGTTGCGTATGCGACTGTGAAGGTCAAGGAGAGATGAATAGCTTTCGCGTTTGATCTTGAAGACTCGAGTGACGGTGCCTGCAAGGCACTCCGCAATGAAACGGTGTTTTACCGCATACCCTAGAGAAAGGGGACGCGGTGAGCTCGACATCTTACCAGAATATATGCCAGAGTAAAATTGAGATGCTTACAGCCCATCTCAACTTCACCGGAAGGACGAATGAAGGGTTCGTCGTCTTCAGGGAAACGACAATCCGAGTGTTCCAATGCCAAAGTCGGAGGTCGACCGTTCACAATACTCTGAACAAAGACATGTCGGTGAAACACCTCAATCGCAGGGTGGATGTACTCACAAGCCAGCATTCCCACCCAAAGTACTCCCAAAACATGCGTCGTCTATTCTGAATTTCTTCAGGCTCGAGATCCCAGTTGGCACTGTCACGTTCTTACGGGCGAGGTGATTTGTCAGCCTCTAAACAGATTAAGAGAATGAAAAGGCTCACGAAGTCCTAGCTAAATAGTACACGTGAGTCAACTAACATCCGGCAAGACTATGGAAATATACCTACTGTCTGGATCAATTTACCTATCAAACCGCTCATCAACCACCTTAGCTCATTGGTGGACCTGTCGGACATCCACAGAAACAATATGATGAGGAACAAGGCCTGCACCGTTGCAATTGAAGCCTCGCGGGCTATTGGCTGAGTAGAGAACGAAGCACAGGCAAGAGCGTGGTACTGATCCGATAACAGGGCCGCCGATGGATGTGTGTCATGAAAGACACCAGTCGCTAAGATGGAGAAAAACGCGGATAGGCGGTGTGCAGGGACAGATAGTAAGGATACAGTCCCGTCCGAGGAATAAATTTGGTCAAACAAGTCCTCCTGAAGCTCCTTTCGAGGAACGACATCGAATCTTGTGGCAGGGTGTGAGGCGAGGCAGGAAAAATGTCACCCAGGAAGAGTACTCACAACCATGCGTTGTTGACGAAATAAAGGTTCGCCAAGTACTCCGCTCGTTCCCGGGGAGGAATGAAGGTCGTAAATTGCAGATGCAAGTGCTGCGTATCACGCATACCGAAAGGGAATGCGTGTGCAAGGTCGACGAAGTCGGCTGGGATACCCAGATACCGTGGGTCCCGTGTCCTTTTCGCAGGCGGATCCGTTTCCTAAAGGGAGTCAGCGACAAGACATCAAATGTTAGATAACTGCACACGAACAGGTAGTAGGGATCGAAGGTACTAGAAAGAGGCGTGAGCAAAGCATGGACAGCGCTGGCAATAACCAGAGAGCTTACTTCTGCGCCCGCAGTTTCCCCGTGATATTTCGACCTTCCATCGCTGCCAATGCTAAGCGAGCCTACAACGTCGGAGAGTGCATCCACATCCTCAGGTGGTACCTCGCCTGACGCGTCGGCGCCGCCTGCTGCACCCTGTCCGTGGAGCTCACGGAGAAGCGGGTGTACGGTACCAGCTTGGGTCTCGGCGAGGGCTTGTTCTAATTCTTTGATGCGAGCAGACATCGATTTGACTTGCTGCGATAGTTTCTGGGCATGGGCCATCAGAACTCTGCAAAGTACTACATGAATACATGAGGACCGAAGAGAATGATTGACACGCACTTGTTGCCCTTCGTGGCAGCTAAGGTGCCTGCAGTGCGACGCGGTTTAGACGATGAACGACCACAAACGAAATGCGGGCATCGAACCATCTGGGCAGATTGCAGAACAGCCGCGGCGGATGCATGATTGGCAAGGGAAAACCCTGCAAGGGTTCAGTGAACGTTGCCGACATGCCTGGTAGTACCACCGCTCACCGATCGCATTTCAATTTAGATCTATACACACAGACCCAATTGCATTGAGTGGCATCGCGTTATCATCAGTCATGGTCCCTTGAATAGACTGACAGGGCCTTAAGGGGCGCACCTCCGACATTCCGCACACGAGAGGCCAGATTTCCTATCCCGGTGGACAGCGCTTGACGCAGAGTCACCACCAGCCGTGCCAGCTGAGGTCAAGTTAGACTCAGCGTTCATCGTTCTAGGGCGGACACAAGAGTTCTCTACTTTGGCTGTGCGAGAGACTTGAGACTTGGGAGTGGCAGAGTTCAGGAGGTCTTCCAACTACAAAGCCGTAACGCTTATGAAGACGGCTCGGCAACGCTACACAAGCAAAGCCGTGCTGTGCTGCGAGATTGGCGCGGGCGGTTTACAATGGGAGAAAGGTGGACCTCGTGCTTCAGGGTCTTGACCTCATCGAACGTCAGCAGAGTCATGCCCACGGTGGCCGTGGGGAGTGTGTTACGACGGAGAGATGAGCCATTCGAAGCTTTGAAGCAGCAAAGCTAAAGCTTGACTACATAACAAACCTTGTGCTGATGACTTAGACTACCGACGTACCTGGGCGCTTGATGGCCATCGGGCAAGCTGTCCATCGACCCTACGTGATAACCATGGAGTAAATTATTCTCTGAGGGACCCAGCAAGCTCGATCCAGTAAGCGTAAAGCGAGCATTCAATTGATTCAGACGAGGGCATGCGTCTACTTATGCTCTGTCGTAAGACGATACTCGTTGATTTCGAGTCAACAAAATTTCTCAAAACCACGCATGGCTTCCAAGGCACATTGACGACAAAACGGAACAGATAGCATTGGTGCGACGCATCGCCATGTACAGACAGACCAGACAGTATCGAAAGGACAAGCATGTAAGGACCGAGCAGGACCGTACTGGCGAAGGCATATCATGTTCATGGAGTGCGAAAGCAGCTAGACAGAAAGCATCTAGAGAGAAAAGGCAAGTAAGTCGTTTTGCTCATACAGAAGAATGAGTGAATGAAAGGGTCAGTAAAGCGGACTCGACCACCAAAGTGGCCTGCCCGAAGGTAGCTGAGATAGTTTTCTGCAGTGTGGGGTGCGCTCCCACTAAAGCCAAATGCCTCAAACATCATGAAGAAGCCAAACAGAACGGAACTCACCAAGTCAGAAGAGAGAAGGAGGAGGACACGTCGACGAGGAAAATGGAGAAGATTTCTGGCCTGCTTTATAGCGCGTCTGAGCTTTTGAAAGCCCGACGCGGCAAAGTCCGCACTCGAGAGATTGCGCGCGTGCGCCGCCACTGCGTTCGTCAGGCAGGCATGTCGACCCCATACCACGACCCCAGCGCTGCCGCCTCTGCGTCGCAGCAAACACAGGCGTCTCAGCCGCAACAGTCACAGACACCACAGTTCGCATATCCGATTGCTGCTGGTCAGCAGCCCCAGGCTTCGACGCAACCTCCGGCTGAGTCGAGCAAGGCGCCTCAGACGCGTCAAGCTGCTGAAGAAGCCCGCAAGGACAGGACATTGGCTGAGTTTCTATTGATGTTAGATGATTATGAACCTCTGGTATGTTCTCGAGCTGTCTGGGAGGACGTGTTCTGGAAGTAAGGCTGGGTTGTGTTCGTTGTTCAACTAACCCGACTTTCCCTAGATTCCAGATGAAGTGACGGATTACTACCTCCAGCGTGTCGGTTTTGACTGCCAGGATCCACGCCTGTATGTGTCCATACAGTGGATGCGCTATCAACACACTAATGCGAATGTTCTACCTATCGCTTGTCCATCTTCGCAGGAAACGCCTTCTAGCTCTCGCTGCTCAGAAGTTTGTCTCAGATATCGCGTCGGATGCATACCAGCATGCCCGTATCCGCACGAATGCGACTGGTGGCCGCTCCCGTGCCAATCAACTCCCTGGAATGTCTAGGGTACGTGTTTACCTCATGCCTTGTCGGTTTCCAACTCACATGACCTGTATCTCTAGGACAAGACTCGCACGACATTGACCATGGAAGATCTGAGCATGGCCCTCTCTGACTACGGGATCAACTCCCGCAAGCCGGAGTTCTATTTATGAGGAAGGAGGACGTGGTGCTGGTTTGTTTTCGTATATTGGACTCTATGTTTTGCAATTGTACCTCTAGTGTTTCATACTCGGCAATTAATACATGCTTTCAGTCGCAGGATGTGCATTTTGCGATCTTGATCCATACCACTGTTCGGAATATGCTTCGCGAATTTCCGAACTCATAACTACCTAACCACTAGGCAAGCATAACCTCTGATTCACTACCTTTCACATAGTCAAGTATGAGAACAATGGAACCTTATATTTACACCACTTGCTCGACTCCTCTCGGGAGTTCGTAACCACCTTGGCGTCTTACCTACAGAACATCGTCAGATCGCGGAAGAGAAGATAAGGAAACGTACTGACCTCGTCGAAGACTTGCATGGCAAGCAGGCTCTTGTCGTGCCCCCACAAATCGCTCTGCAACTTGCCCGCCCTGACACACCGCGCAACCTCGTCTGCCTGGAAATACCACCCACCGCCTGGATGGTCCAAGTGCACAGTCTCCTCCCGCTCGATCTTGCCGCTCCCGGGCTTGTCGAAGTACTGTACCGTGTAGCCGCGGGGGCAGTATGGGGGCGCGGGGATGAGGATGTTGCCGTTCCGGAAGCGCAGCGTTGCGGCGGGGTCCGGGCAGGGGAGGTTGATGGAGCAGGAGAGTACTGCTTGCGCGGCGAGCGTCGGGAAGGTGAGCGTGAATGCCGACGTGCGATCGACGTTTGTCAGAGGCGTCTTCACCATTGCAGCGGAGACGGATGGGAGGGTGTGGTTGTTTGCGGGGTGTTCGTAGAGAGCGATGATGGCCTGGCAGGAGGTCAGCAAGGTCTAGAGGCAAGTGAACGATGTCGCGGTAGCTTACCCATACGAGGGGGTAGGGCCCGCTGATTTTGGATATTAGCACGTTACGAAAAGGTCATGAGCGGGCATGACTTACAGATCGAGGAGAGCGCCTCCGCCCAGCTGCGGGTCCAAAATACGGTGAGTCTTCGGGATGTCTGTACGAAGTCATCAATTATATATGATTATCTCAAGGTGCCGGTTCTGTAGCAACTCACTCTCAATATCAAAATCACCTGAAAGGTCTGCGTGCACGATGATGGGATCGCCAAGCTTGCCCTCGTCGATGATGCGCTTCACGGCCAACGCGACAGGCTGGAATCGCGTCCACATCGCCTCCATGAGGAACACATTGTTCTCTTTGGCGAGCTCGATGAGGCTACGGAGCTCCGGGGCGTTGCTTGTGATCGGCTTCTCGACGAGGACGTGCTTCTTCGCTTTAATGGCATCGCGCGCGTTGATGTAGTGGAAGGTATGAGGGGTACCTAAAACAAGGTCAATTAGAACGATGGCTGGCAGAGAAGATGGACGGCATACCGATGTAGATCGCATCAACGTCCTAAGGTTGGATTACTGTCAGCTTTATAGTGCTAGAAGCATCTGCTGAAGGCGTACAGGGTCATTATAGACGTCTTCGTAGGTCCCATATGCCTTGATGTTTGCATCTCCCCCCGCATGCTCAGCGATGAATTTCTGAGCACTATCAACATTACGAGATCCTATCGCTGCGACTTTGTGTACAATGTCCTGGACGCCTCGTCTATAGATTGCTCATGTCAATTGTGAATTCCAGCAGATGCCTAGTGAACGTACGATTTGGGATCCACTAGAAGATCCTGCAGTCGCATGATATCAGGTCCTCCTATCAATGGAAGTGAAGATATTGAGAGCCGATTTACCTGAACGAATTTACTTGCGATCCATCCACTGGAGATAATACCCCAGCGAAAGACGAGAGGTTGTTCAGATGCCATGCTTGCAGCTTGAGAAGTCGGTGGATTCGAGGCGATGTACGTGGGAGAGAAGATAAAGCAGCGAAGAATCACTGCAGCTATTTAACCCTTCCATCCTGCGCATGTGGATACAACACTAGAGACGGTGTTCCGGCGACGGTCATGGTCAGGAACAGCAGCGACCTCGAGACTCAGGTCATGTCGTCATACCACTTCCGCCGGCCCGCGTAGCCGAGGGATATTGTGATGCGCGAGATGTGGACGTAGACAAGTATCTGGCTGGCAGAGCAAGGTGGTATAGGGTATAGTAGAAGATAGCGAATACAGTATAATGATACAGATATCGAGGGTCATCACGGGCAATAAGGGTACAACAAGGAAGCAACTGTGGGCCTCTTACCCCCATGTATGCAACGCCTGATCGACTGTACTCCGTTCACGAAGAAGTGCAAGGATTTGCCATGCTGGATCTTGTGGCTCTCGACGTTCGTCAGTCAAAACCTCATCGTCGTGAGGTTCGTTGTCGCCAAGAGCTAATCGCATTGCGGCCGCCGACTTGTTCGGCAAGACAGCAGGTGCGATTGTGAACAGTGTGTCGAACGCAGACAAAGAAAGGACATTTCCAGACGAGTGGGGGGCAGAGGGGTGGATAGATGTGATCGCATGCGAGGCACTGTTGACGGCAATGGCCTGTGTGATGATCTGCTTGATTTTCGCCTGTAGGATTTCAGTCACGAGCGAAGTAGTGAAATGGTCTAGGAAAATCACCTCGAATGCAAGTGTGAGTAGCGATGCGATATTTTTTGATGGTGCGTTGAGATTGTTTTGAGCGGATATGAGATTGATTCTGTCTGTAATATGCTGCAGTGTGAATCCTCGAGCGGAGGAGGCGAGGTGCAATGCTGGCCGACTTCCAGGCGGATCTACGGGCAGCCATTAAGCACAATATGCGATCAACCGCACGAAATGTGCACGTACCACCCCTTTCAGGCAGTAACTGAACACCGCGTTCGCAGGCAATCTCATCCTTGTCGAGCCGTGGTTTCCGTTCGGCAGAAAGTGCCATCGGTTGGAAGTTACGGACGCGCTCCCGCTCGCGTCTTCCAATGCCGACCGTCCATCCTTTCAAGCGATTAGAACGAAGGCTAGTTGGCTCGTTTGGATCAGGTCCTTGGTATGGTAGAAGGCGACGACGCTTTCGCGGAGGCCCTTTAGGCGCGTCTTGTGGTGCAGATCGCACGGCGAGGTGGGCGGAGGGATCAAATATTGATATTATTAACGCATTGTGCATTTGCACTGGGGCAAAGAAGTTTGAGGACCATCAGAGACGCGGTAAGAGGGGTAATTTACCTAGCTGGGGTGTGTCCACGCATTCTCGTATCTGCTCATCGAACTCCGTCCGCGATATCGCAGCAGAAAGAAACGCCTTGAGTAGTGACCAGTACCTAGGAGCCTTTGGCCCAAGCCCAGCAGCCAACTTGCTCTTGATTGTAGAGGTCGACTCGAGAGACATGATGCAGTCAGAACAAACTGAAGGGGAGCCACAGACGCGCGACTGAATTGGCTAACACGTGGTCCCCTTACGCAATCGCGTGCTGACTCGTTGGCTCTGTCCGGCTTGCCTCCCCACACCATCTCTTCAACGTAGACATGGCTTGATACCGTCACAATGTATCGACCAAGTACCTCGAAACCCAGAGGCATTTGCAAATATTACACCTCGCCCCGGGGATGCTTTCAGGGCGATCGCTGCAAGTTCTTGCACGGCGAACAGGAGACGCTAACTCCTTACGACAAGAGTAAGACATGTCGGTACTTCGCGCAAGGTACGTCTGCTAGGTACATCTACCTCTACCACCCCTTCATGTATATACCAGGTTACTGCAAAAGAGGCGCAGACTGCTGGTTCCGGCACGTCGTGCCCGACGCCAATACACCTGGTGCTGCGCATGCGCCACCACCAATGACAGCCGATGCCACCATCTGCGGGATATGCCTAGAAGAACCAACAACGTTTGGCCTGCTGAGTACGTTCCCGTACCTTTGCCTCTGAATAATAGCTCTCAGATTCTCTCAGGTGGTTGCAGCCACATATTCTGTGTGGAGGCAAGTACCTCGTTCATCCGAATTCATGAGCATTATTTACCCGGACGTCTAGTGCCTTCGCAACTGGCGTGATCGAGAAGGGAAGAATGAGGAGATGCTATTCTCTCACGTTAACAAGAAATGCCCCTACTGCCGCACGTTCTCGAAGTCTGTCACTCCTTCAAGCCACTTCTACCCAGATGGCCATCCCGGCAAGGCAGCAGCCATAGAACGACACAAAGCGAGCACTAGTCGGATCCCTTGCAGGTATGTATTCTGCATAGCGGCGTCGACGGAGAGCTGATCACCCACACAGGTATTTCCAGGAGTCTCAACCTAACGATCGCTTTTGTCCTTTCGGCCGTGACTGCATATACCTCCATGAGAATGAAGACGGTACCCCATATATATTCCACGCTGGAGTCGATCATTATATGCGTGTAAGACACAACCTTACTCTCCTTATTTGACCTTTACTCACTGTTCCTCAGCAACTGGCACGACGGACCCAGAGATCCCGCGAATCCACCGAGAGACTCTTCATCGAGAACACGGTCAATAGATTCCTCAGCACTTCTATGCAGGACATGAACCTGTACATCGAGGATATCCGCACCCTCTTGACTCAGTCGGAACCGCAGAATCAACCTGCGACTGTTCAGAATCGTCGTAGCAGTGCCAACCCTGCCACTGGTGACCACCGTGGCCAATCTAGTAGCGCAGAGGGTATGCAGACTCTGGTATGTACTGTATCATCTCAGGTGCCTGGCGCCCGTTGTGAAAGCTCATTAGTTTTTCTTCTGATCCCGTACCAACTCGACTGCCTGATTTAGGCCGGCGGTATTATTCGTGATATGAGGCATCTTTCGGCCGACATTGAGGCTATCCTGACGAACTCTTTACGACCAACAATAACGACACTTATATCGCGGGCAGACGAGCGCTTGATTACCACTATCAACAACACACCACACACAGACGTACCACATGTGCCCCCCATACCACTACGCCCGTTCGACCTTGGGCTCAATTCGTCCCAGCGCCCGGCTTCTCCAGCGCTCTCGACTAACTCTTTACCCGCTCTGGAATCTATTTCGGACTCTGAAAGCGAGTCTCATTACAGTGGCTTCATTGACGACGACGACGACGATGACGACTCCAGCAACGTCCCCGAACGCCGGCTCAATCGCTCAGCAGAGCTCGAGGTCCTCATTGCCCGGCTGTGGAGTGCAGTGTCTGGTGTAGCCCGGGCCCAAGGGGACGCGCGATCCGTGGAACCACAGGAGCCCAATCCCGAGCCCTATGAAGCACCAGAACCGCCCAGCCCTCAGTTTGTTCCACTGCCCCAATTACCAGATGACCGACAGGATGACAATGTCTCAACTCCAACGGTAGTGCATCCAGAAGAGCCTGAGGGTCTGTTGCCCGACGCGGGTTCCTTCTCAGCAGGGGAAGACCATCCCCCTGATGAAACAGGGTTGCCACCACCTGTCACAATACCCAGCGACATGCCTACAGACAGTGTATCGATTGGAGATGCCTCGGATCCTGCATCCACGGACCTACCCTCGGCACCGTCGTCCGTCGTGCCTCCGACGACACAGGAAACAGAAAACCCCCAGCCGCCAAACCCGGACGCAGAGCCTCCTTTCATGACTGACGGTCGCGGTCGTGTGGTATGGAGTAGGGTTGGATCGAAGACGGGAGGTGTACATGGTAGAGGACGCGGTCGACCGGGAGACACGGAGGACACGGGAAGTGGGTAGTGATTCAGGTGCTGGCATGTTTTATAGTGGTTCAGATATCATCGCACGCTGTGTATTCGGAGAATCATAGAAGAGTATCTAGTTACTGTAGGCACCCTGGGTCTGCAACTAAACTATCGTTCACCGACTTCTGCAGGCCAAGACGCGCGTATAGACCGGTCATGGGAGTGGTCGAGTATGGTTACAATAACAACGGCTCAATAACATATCTACATTGCTTCAGTAGGTATAAGAGAAGAGGTCAAGAAAAGGTATCAAGAGACGACAGGATTGGTTTTTTTTTAAGAAAAGCATATTGAAAGAATTAGCGGTGCGGCTGTGAAGACCATGGCTACTAGTAGCTATCTAGCATTCTCATCCAATTATGTCTTCAAATAACACATTGCAGATATCTTCGACCACATCCGCACACACCTCAAGGAATGTGCTATTGAGCCTGCCCACAATATTGAAGTGAGGGGGATTTTCGAACTCACTTCCATTGATACGCTCTTTGCGACCTCTTTCACTATCTTGTAATAGCCCCGCAGTCTCGCGCGTTGCGGCTCCGTAAAATTCTGAACAAATCGTCAATCTTCAAGCTTCGAGAAGAGGTTCCCACGAGATACGTACCAAGCTGTCAATTCCGGATGAAAACCCGTGCTTTATCCTAGCCCATAGCAGGCAGCGATGTCCTGCCTTCTTGACTGCGGACTGCAGTTTGTCTTCCAGCACCCGTAGCCCAACGTCAATTTCGATCGTTGAAGGCGGCTCTGCGAGTGCGGACCAAGGCTTGCATTGCGACATGAGCACTGAGATGAGTTTCGAATATCGGCTGTAAAATTTCGATGAGCAGGATGGGATATGAGGAAGTCTGGCTCGCGGGTAGGAAACAGGGACAGCGGGTTACGGCCCATATATATAGACGCATGCCATACAGACTGTGGTCCTGGTGTTGAGTCAAGCGTTCTGGTCCAAGATGCACTGGTACGGTCCAAATACTTCCAGGGATGCAACGTCGGTGGACCGTCTAGAAAATAGAAACCTAAGTGTTGGACAGGACTTAGAATACAGATGGTGGAGTCGGGAAAATCCTTAAAACAACCTGTTTTTACATGGTAGTATCCGATAAAGGAAACTGGAACAAGGTCAGAATTAGTACACCTTCATTTGCGATAGATCGATACGAACGCCTCGTTGGAGTCCTACAGGCCTGTCGGCGATACATAAGCGTGATTATTGAAGACGTATACATCTATGTGTTGTCATCCACTGCACACCAGATGGCTGACGGGAGAGACAAGATATCAGTGGAGCCCTACAGCTGTTGATGTACGTTTGCCTGTCTGCGTGTCACTGTCCAGAGTGACGCTCGGAAAATCTTTATGCGGAGAATTGCGCAGCTGCACATCGCTTCAACATTTTATGGAGTGCCCTACCGGTATATCTTCTGTACATCTGTTCGTGGGCAAGTCATGCTGGATACCGCGCACTGGGTAAGTGAGGTCTCCCAGTGCAAGGAGGCGCTAGAGTCGGAAGCATCCGGGGACTCCGACGGAAATCTAGTCAGTAGTACTAGTTCGACTGTACTTGTAAGGGTTACTGAAGCACCTTCCGGATCCTTCACTCTCCCAGCTCACAGGGGGCTCCGCTATAGCGGAAAGTTCCCAGCTACGATTATGTGCGAGGATGTCGTTGGTGGCTATGCCAACGTACGAACCCTGAGGCAGTCTCGGTACCGTAGAATTTCCAGATATCAATGTAAATGCTCATGGAAGGACTACCGCCAGTACTACGGGAGGACCCGTCCATTCCATATCAGCATAAGAAAAAAGTTAGTACCCAACAGGCAGGAAAAGAAGGAAATTTCTCATGGGGTTCCGTCAGGGCGCAGGATTGTGAGGCAACACGTTCGAGCTGAACTGAGGTCAAAGAGCCTGCTGCGTGTGCCCAACCGTGTCGACAAGTATCACACCTTTCAATGAGTTCGACAATTCCTACGCTTGCAATAGTCGGTGGAATACAGTCGGTGAAATCATCGCATCTGTAATGGCGGTCAGCCGTTCTTCACAAGAGCTAGTTGGCGACGTAGCTGGTTGGCAGACGTCGCACTCGAAATACCAGCCCTATCATTTCCAACGTCGCTCCAACGACTGCTGACATGGAGCGCTCCATCTCGATGCATAGGCGAAGTGGATACCCGTACAGAAACATACAAACAATGCGACTGTCCTTCGAAACATCAGACACACCCTACAAGCCCTCGAAGAAGCTGAGATCCTGTGCTGATAACCCTCCTGCGCCACTAGGTTTTGAAGGAGGCGGAGGTATGGGTGGCTGGTATGCAACAGGCGGAGGACTCGATCCACCCACCAACAGCGCAAGCGGCGTCGATTCTGGCGAGTACTTGGCTGAAATTGGCGGTGTCATGGACGTGGTCCGTGACGGAGGAGGTGGGAGTAACGGTGCAGGTGAAGGTGTCGCTGGCTTGCTTCGCGGTGGAGGTGGCAACAGGGCAGGGGGAGACGCCACGCGCTTGTCCTGAGGCGGGGGAAGAAGTGGGGGTAAAGATGCGGTAGGCCGAGCTTGCGGTGGTGGTAACAATGTAGTAGGTGGCGGCAGGGGGTCAAGTAGGGTAAGCAACGCTGGCGACGAGGACGACTGTTGCAGGCTGAAGTGGCTGTGGTCGTCGTTCGCTCCGCCCCCGAGGAGATCCTCACCCAGTAGTTGACCCGTGCTCGCACTAGCGGGTGGGGGCGGCGGGGGCAAGGCGTCGGGAAGGGGCGATGGTGGTGCTGGCCACCGCTTGCCGCGCAACTTCGCGGCACTCTCGACAAGGTTGAGCGTGTGTTGGTGTTCGAGCGCCCGTGACCCTTGGCGCCTATGCGCAAGGCTCGATATGGGCGACGGCCGTAACGGAGACGAACTTCTGGAATCGGAGTCGTCCGGAGCCCGCAGGGGAACGAGGGTTGGTTTGGAGGGAAGTTTGGGAGGACTAGGTGAGCGAAGTGGGGACGATACGAAGTCCGAGAAATCATCGAACAGTGAAACCTTTCCGATAGGATGTGAAGGGCGAGCTGGGGTGTCTAGTGTCAAAGGTTGGCGGGATGAGGTTGATGGAAGTAGGAAATGTTCAGACGCGGATGATGCAAAGCTAGCATCAAATGCAGGAGTAAGAGGTACTTGTGTAGATGAGTGAAAGTCAGAGAAGTCAGAGAAGTCGTCATCGGCATCGAATGATTTGAGAGGTATTGACGGAGGCTTCGCTACAGGGAGAACATCCTTCGTCTTGGCAGGTGAAGAAGGCGAAGTAACAAAGGGAGAAGATGACTGTGACCTAGTAGCCGGTGGGGGAGGTGGAGGGAGGGATAAAGCGGGGCTTTCTGACCTGGACTGGAGGCTATGCCCCACAGGTTTCGGGGGTGGCGAAAGGTTCAGAGCAGCTGCCGAAGAGGATGGTGTCATTGCTGCAGTGGTTGCTTTCTTCGGAGCATCAAACTGGAAAGCAGTAAGAGAAATGTCGGTCGCTCGACTAGCAGCCTGCTCCAAGGCATCGACGCCCAAGCCAGATCGCGCGGAATATTGTGCAGGACTGGTGGGCTGTGATGACAACGTGAACGGACTCATGTTTGGGGGAGGAAGAGAGGAAGATGAGAGACCTGCGGAAGGTGCGGGAGACTGATTCCTGCTGGCTGGTTCGGGAGTCAAGACATCAAAAGATGCCAAAATGTCACTTGACGCTGTTTTCGCATGAGCTCCATTGAAGACTGATGGTGCACTCGCAAGTTGGGGTGGAGGCGGAGGCGGAGGTAATGGAGCAGGAAGCTTCCCTCCAATAGGCTTGCTCGCAATGAGGCTCTCAAGACCGCGTAATTGGGGGTCCTTTGTTTCGTCCTCATCCGCATCAAGAGCACTCGGCACAAGATCCGACAGAAATTCCACGTCGCTGGTTGACAACGCAATCGAATTCCGCGGGGAAGATGTGGAAGGCACGCGCGACCGAGAAAAACGTCCAAAAAACCGAGACACAGCAGTTGAGCTCTGTGGGGGTGAAGGAGTCTCTGCCACCGATGCGGGAGAGTCGAAGGAAGGAAGGCCAGCCTCCGAGTATGATGTTGTGGGAGTCGTCTGAGTGGACGTCGCGGTCAGAGCCGGTGACATAGCCGGAGCGGACAATGGTGTTGTTGTCTTGCTGGCACTGGAAGTAGCGGACCTTGCACTCTCGGAACTGGTGCGTACGACCGGCGCGGGAGGCTCAGGCTTCGGAGCGTCCACCTGCACGGGGGAAGTCACCTTGGCCGTTTCTCTCGGTACGCTAGAAGCGCGTCTATGCCAAAGGCTCGCCAGAAGTCCGCCAGGTTTTTTCGTCTTTTCCTCCGTTTTTTCCTGATTCTCTTTGGGCACGATTCGCCAGCCTGCAGGAACTTCGTCATGGATGACTTCAACCCGGCTCTTCACATGATTTTCCCAAGCCGTTGACCCTCTAGCTTTCAAGAAGTGGGCCATGGGGCTATTTCTAGCAAGCATAGTATTGCGTGAAAGTTTGATACTTTCCGCCATGGCTTTGCTAGTAAATGTGGTATTGAAAGTCTTTAAGGGAGGTAAAATCATGTCGGGCACGTAGCGAGCCCTCAGCGAATCACTATCGTCTTAGCCCGTCAGCTACGTCAGAAGAAGGACAAAAGAAAATGATCTGACAGGCCTTCAACGCCATCCAAGCCTCTTCGCCAGGTTTTTTGCCAATCTGCTTCAACTTCCGGGTTCTCTGGTTCTGGCCAGGCGTCTTTTGAAAGCTCTTCCACTTGCGCAAAGATAGTAGCCAATAACTCAGGAGGCTGATCTTGAGGCTCAGTAATTGGCGAAATAACATGGCCTGAGTAGGCTTACCACTTTACGATCCAATTCTTCTTTGCGACGCCGGGCTTCTTCCCATTCGTCGACGGATTGCTGCCTATCCTCCCGCGTCGGTGTCTCTTCGGTCGTATCGGCCCATGCTGCGCCCCACGTCTGGTCACTAGGTTGTTGTCCAAAGCCTGCAGCTGAAGCAGGCCATGGATCTATGTCATCCGCGTTCGCGCCTATTTCGAACGTACCGAATGCATCGGGGCTAGACGTGAGAGATGGATCCGGGGATGGCGAGGATGGTGCACTGTGTTCAGTCTCTTGCTCAGAAGCGACCGTCGGCGTTGCGACAGCGTCATGAACGACGTCAGTGGATGGTGGTTCACTGTCCGCCTCGGAGGTAGTGACCTCGTCGGGGCTCTCCGGCGTTTCCATGGAAGACGTCCGGCCTAGAGTAAGACCCTCGAATGTGTTGGCAGGAGGAGACCATGGATCAGAAATTGTATTTTGAGACCACAGCGAGCCTTGGACATCGGGCGGTTCGTTCCATTCTATTCCGAGGCCTGTCGACCAGGAGGGTGCAGCGAGGTCGGCCTCCTCCTCGTCGGGTTGGGATGCTGGGGTAGACCATGCAGATGTTTCTGGGTGTGTGCTGGAGGGGTCTCCCCATGCATTGCGCCAAGGGTCATCCATGAGGAGAGGAAAGTGAGGGACGCGGGCAAGGCTGGGTGATCGGCGACGGGGGAGCGGCACAAGCAGGCTCGCGTGGGAGGCACGTGATGGGCCTGGGACGGAGAGCGGGGGTTTCTGTCGCGGGATGAACCACTTCATGCCCGCTCCTGCTCGTTACCATCTCTCTCCCTTGCCATGGACGCCGCATTCGCGGATTTGAAGGCACCTATCACCGACTGGGACGAGAGCGACGTTCAAACATTCTTTTCAAATCTTGGTTTTCCCCATTATGAGAGCCAAATCCGAGGTCCGTCTTATTGTCTTTGCTATCACCATAGCATCACCGTCTCATGTCCTACTTCAGAGCACAATCTCTCTGGGGATATCCTGTGCATAATAGATGCCGACGGACTCAAGGAGGCGGGAATCTCTACAGTCGGTCAACGCCTTGCTATCCTCAAGGCCGTTTACCTCGCAAAGATTGCCCACCATATCCCAATCGAAGCAGACCACTACATTCCACCATGTCAGTCCCCCTTACCCGTGTGCCTTCGTCTCTACTCTTTAACTAAAGAGTTACCCTGCAGCGGAAACCGAGGATCGTTTAGAGAATCTGAGTGTCAACAGATTGTACGAGCTTATTCGTGAACAAGGTACGTTTGTTGCTCTTTTGCTTGCGCAGATACCTCATCGACTCGTCAGATGAGCGATTAAGGTCGCTCGAATTCGAGAACAAGCGGCTGTCGGATACAGTCACATCGGCTGTGGAAGATTTCCATAGCTATCGAAGTCACAGTTCCAGCCGAGTGCGTATATAACGGCTCTTCGTTCATGGTGTACAGTTTATTCATATATTCGGCAGGCTGAGGATAGCCCGATTGCCAGACAACCGTCATTCAAATGGGCCAACTACGTCAAGTCGTCAGGCTCACCAACAAAGGTGGAAATGTCAGACTCTCCCCATCCTTCGCCTCACCGTCTTGAACACGACGTCAATTATCATCGACCCAGTGCCTCACCATACTTGCAACAGTCAAGTGCCAATGGTTCGACAAACTCCCCGAGCCAAGCTTCTATGCATCCCAAACCTGTGCGATCGGAGAGCTCGGATAACCTGAAGAGTTTCAAAGTCAGCTTGGAGGATCCCGCATGGAAAGTGTTACCAGCAGCGCTTCGAAAGTACAAGATCAACAACGATGATTGGCAAAATTATGCAATGTTCATCTGTTACGGACCTCCAAGTACGTAGGAGATCACCATACGCTTTGTCGCACAACTCATCAAATTGACGGCAGATAACCGGATCGAACGATGTCTTAGCTACGATGAAAAACCGTTGCTTCTCTTCCAAAAGCTCAAGGATGCTCAGAAGCAGCCGGTGTTCATGCTGAAGCATATCAAAGACATTCGTTCACCAATAGCCGTCGCTCAGCAGAAACAGGCTGCCAGAAAAGCATCAGGGGACGCATCGTCTGCTAGCAAAACGAAGTCTGGTTCTAGCCATTCTCGGACGCTTTCTCGACCCCCACGACTGCAGGTTCACGACACGTCAGGCCCTCCTCCACTCTTAACAGGTGTGAGTGCCCAACCGGGTTGGCCAGAGGTTATGTCACCAGCAGTCGAAAGCAAAGATAGAAGCTATGACTCGCTGGATAAGGAACGTAATCTGCTCTCTCCCGACAGGAGACCGGGATCAGGAGACCGCGCTGGGAGCGGAGATACTCCTAAGACTGGCGTTCCGTCCACTGCGGCTACTGTCACGTCGGAACATGGTGAACCCAATACTGGTGGGCTATCCTCCAGTGCTCGGGAGATCCCTGTGTCGGGAGATATCTCGTATGCAGTCGCTATCTATCCCTATATGGCTGAACAAGAAGACGAGTTCGACGTCGTAGTGTGAGTACCTATGGCGTTTTCTTCTTTCTTCTTTTTTTTGGCCAGCGTCCTGATACGTCTGACAGGGGAGATACATTCGTCATCATCTCACGAGCGCGCGGCTGGTGGGTCGTACAACGTGACCCAACCGGCTCTGGTGTCGTCGATTCCGATTCAAGCAAGCAAGGCTGGGTACCAGCTGGATGTCTTCTCGAAACGAGGGTGCCAGTCGCCACAGCCATCGCAGAAGCTAGTGCAGCATCAGGATCAAGTTCACAGCCTTCGTCCCCGGTATCGAATTCCAGGACACCGATTCTCCCGCTCCATATCGTGTCTACGAGCTTCCCGGGCTACGCGCTGATGGATTATCAGAAGAAAGGCGACGAAGAACTTGACCTTGCGAAAGACGACACACTGAGGGTGTTCAAACGCTATAACCATTGGTCTTATGTAAGAAATTCAGCGTCTCGTGTCAATTCCTTGACTGATGGAAGCTCTTCTGACCAGGCTGTGAAAGAGGACGGTGGCAGCAGGGGCTGGGTACCAGTAAGCTTTATAAATGGCTGTGGGGCATGTGGTCAGTCGTTCCTGACGCTGAACTTCGCAGTCCTGGTATATAGGCAAAGTCACATCGTCCAGTGGTACACCTGCAACCCCCAACATCGCTGCAGCTTCTGCTGCAAATCCCGCTGCCACCCCCAACCTAGACTCCGACCCACCACATACCGGCCACCCACCACAAGTCTCTCCAATGTCTTCCGCATTCCCTCCGCAGGCAAGATCAACAACTATCATCTAGCTCTGGACTCTCCGCACTTCGTCAGACTTCGGCGCCTCTTCATCGATTCCCAAGCGCGCACACCTGTTGGCCGTCTACCTTCCTCCCTTCGTATATACCAACGTCACTCCTTTATTCGCTGCTTCTATGCACGCTGGGTTCACTCATTGGTCCGTCATCATGCTTTTGTACCTCTGCTCTAAAGTATTCTCGCCATTCGGACACCTTTCCATGGTTCATTTTGTTTGCTCTGCGAGTCCATCCACATCTGATGTACAATACCTAGCACTTCGTTCAATGTTTCAGGATTAAACATTTACATAATGCATACTTGCCCTTTGGCATCATCGGCCGATCTCCTGGACGATCGATAACCTGGTCTACAGCCGTAACGGTAAGGCCAACCTATACCGGACATCAACCGGTACAAGTACTGTCGTCTGTACAGTTTGTTTACAGGACACAGTTCTACATACTGACATGCAGAAGGGGGATGTACAGATGATTACAGCCTCCATGTTCTCACCAACTGCTGAAGGTCTTCTCCCACCGGCTGTTGAAGGCCCACTCACCAACTGCTGAAGGCTTCCGCCCTCCAACTGTCCGCTCCACCGTGACCAACCGGTAAGGACATCGTTTGTCTGGCGTACCCTTTTCTTACGTTTCGCCGCGTTAGGAGCTATGAGGCTGCAGGTGTAGCAGCAACATACTACTCTCTTTCGTCAAAGATGAACTTGAACCCTCGATGGACCTCCCTTTTCGTGTGTACATTGTACAGTCCGGCTGGTGATCATGAGGTTTGGTGAGCTGAATCTGTCCTATCGCCCACGTTCCCTCCATAACAACAGCTGTAGGTTGTGCCAGTCTGCCAAACATTTGCCGGTATTTAAGAGAGCGTGGTGGTAGCAGCTTCAGCCCCGCTTCTCATCGACTTCAACAGCGGAAATGGACGCCCTAGGTTTTGTACGTCTTCATCTCAAGCCTCGGTCATCATCACGGACTCACAATTCTGTAGTATTTTGGGTTCGACGTGTTCCAGCATGGGCTCGTTGGGCAATCCCTCGGCCCTGATGGCGCTGAATACATCTTCGAGGCAGGTGTGCTCAAAGCCGATCTCAAATTAGTCCCGTTCATGCTTGGCGCAGCCGTGAACTCTCCGTACTCGGTGTCAGTCCACCATGAGTACTTCCGCCATGTTGCTATCCCCCCCAACGCCCTCACGGTCGAGAACAACCGCCTGTTGGTCATCGACTACGTGGTCAATTGGACTATGGGCACCATCGTACGGCAGAGGCTTTGGAGGCCTAGATCGGAAGGTGATCGGCGGAAGCATGTCACGAATGCTCAGCTGTGCTTGCCCATCTTCTTCGTGCATAATAACGGGACGATCGGGATGACTCTCGAGGACGCAGTCCAGGGGCGTTGCGATTCTCTCAGAGAAGTTGGGATAGCTCCGTATATGGGCAACAAGTCCTCCACGCAGATTCGCATTGGGGTACGGACCTGGTTGTCAATATGTCGAATGAGAACTAACCTTGGTCCTGTTCAACTTCCCAGTGGCTCGGCTACGAGGACTATCACCGTCAGGTCCAGATCAAGGATGAAACCTCCGCGAAGCAACCAATCAATCTTCAGCACCTTGTGCAGCACGTCGGTCGTACTGTCGACTACTTTCTTCAAGTGAGCCATGCATAATCTCGATCCGCAGACGGGTGCTGACCTTTCATTGAAGTTCAAGAAAGAGGATGCCGAGAATCCTTCACACAACTGGAGGGTTGGTGGGCCAGATGGGATCACCCGCGATGAAATCAATGTTTTGGGTCTCATCCATGTCTCTTCGGGGAGTTGGATGCCTCTTCTGCATGTTACCAGGAATGTCTTGCAATTCTGAGTGTTTAGTTACCTGTACCAGCGTTCTATACCGTACGACCTTAAAGATGTGAATGACAGCGCTAGTTCCCTGCCTAGTACTTTGGCTTCAATCGGACGGCAGTGCGTCTATCAGCAAGCCTCCAAATTTCAGATTGATTCCACGTCGTCGACGAACCGTAAGTCCCTCATGATCGATATAAGTCGAGCACGGACTGGCAACGCCGCGCCGACCCTTCAAAGCGAACCGGTAGCCTCGATGAGCAAGCGCCTTGCATGACGCACTGGCCAGGTGATAATCGCCGACTGAAAGGAACAAAGCCGACTTGAGCGGGCCACCAAAGCCTACATAGTACACACAACCCCCGCCAGATCTCGCCCAGTTGCCCACGATGGCACTACTTAGAACCACGCGCACTCTGAGGGTAGCGGGAACTTCATTCAGCGCTTGAATGTTGAATTGAACTTCAAACAGCTTAGACTGTAACTGCTACTCTCAACCTGGACGGAGCTCCCTCAGGCGTTCACCATAAGTCTCTCTAATGTTTTCATCATTCCCTCCATGATCAAGTCAGTGTTGAACGACTCGGAGGGCCCGCCAATCTTCTAGCTCTGGACACTTCATACGCCATCGCGATCGGGCATTGATGCTTTTCCCCATCCATCTCATACACCTAGAGCCCGTTGACCCTCACCCAGAGCTAGCTCCTCTTTCCGCTCCCCATCCCCCGTACGCATCTGATTTACTCCTTGGTTCGTCGTCATGCTTTTTTCATCTGAATCCTCTGCACTGAAATATTCATTCCATCTATTCGGAAACCTTTGTGCGGCTCATTTTGCTTGCTTTTATGTACCCCCATATAATGTTAGTAACCTTGCATTTCGTTGATTGTTCGGGTTTCAAAATTCCAACATGTAACGCACCCTTGCACTCGGGATTATCGGCCGATTTCCTATGAGATCAACGCCCTGGCCTACGGCTTGTAATTATGCGTGTAAGGGACACCTGTGCTGAGTACCAATATCGTAGGTACATGTAAACCGGTAAAGCGCGTTTTGTCCCGGTTGTTTATGGGATTCCATTCCTATCAACTAACTTGCCCTTGGTGGGTGGTGGAACCGAGTCACATCCCGGCGCCGCATCCTGTACGGACAACTGCAACCTACGTACCTCCGCCAACTGCTGAACGCACGCTGCCGCCAACCGTTGAGCGCAGTCGCCCTCCAGCTCTTTCCGTCCGTCCGGCCGTTACCCTAGGTGAGGGTCATCGTTTGCCAAGAGTTTATTATTTCTCCTTACCTTTTGTCACTGTAGGAGTCATAGACTCTCGGGTGAACAGCAGAGCTTTGCGTTATTGTGCCCGGGAGCATGGCATCCTTTTTGCCGGTTGCTACACCACGGAGTGGGATCGGAAGTAGCTGAGATCCTTCACAGATTACCTCTTATGTACATGGGGCGGGCTGGTTGTGAGGTCCGCACAATGAGGGCTGGAGGGCCTTGTCCGTCCTCCCGTGCACGCTCCCTCCGACAACGACAACTGTAGGGTGGGGAGGGGTGTTAGCCATTCGTCGTATTTAACGTCGCAACGGCCGCAGCGTCAATACTCATCCAGCAGCTCTTCCACACATCCGACATCTAGAACAACAATGAATTTCCAAGGCCAGGTAGGTCCTCTGTATTTCGAGTTCAGGTCGCATTCGGTGCCTAACGTTGCTGAACGCTCAGCCCAATCTACTCATGGATGGAATAATTACCCATTCCTTCGGCCCTCACGATGCAGAGTATATCTTGGGAACAGGCTTGCTCAAGGTCAATCCCAACACGGTTGCTTTCATGTTCGGCGCAGCCTGGGACTCTCCGGGTTCCTTCTCGGTATACCACTACCATTTCAACCATCTCGCAACTCGTCCCAGCTCTGTGACGGCCGACAACCACGCCCTGCTGTTCATCGACTTCGTGGTCAACTGGGCCGTAGGAAGCATCGTGCGCCAGAGGCTTTGGAGGCCTCACACCCAGGCGGACCAACTTCTCCATGTCGCGAACGCGCGGCTCTGCCTGCCGATCTTTTTCATCCACTCCAATGGGATGGTCGGGGTGCCCCTCGCAGACGCAATTCAGGGACGTATCAACACCCTGAGACGAGTGGATGAGTCGCCGGACATGGGCAACAAGTCTTCCACCCAGATTCGCGTGGGGGTATGTACCTCTATTTCGCCGGGACATTTTACTTCGATTATTCATTGCATTCTCGTCTTCTCAGTGGCTTGGTTATAAAGACTGGCAACGCCAGATCCAGATCAAGGACGAGACCCCCAACAAGAGACCGATCACCCTCAGGCGGCTCGTTCAGCACATTGGCCGCGCTGTCGACCACTTCTTTAGTGTCAGTGATGCATACTTCTAACCCGTAGAGAGACACTGACCTTCCGCTAAAGACTAAAGAGGAGGATCTCCAGCGTCCCAGCCCCGACTGGAGGATCAATGGGCACGGAGGAATTACCCGCGAAGAGATTATCGTTCTGGGTGTCATCCACGTTTCTTCGGGAAGTTGGATGCCCCTTTTGCAAGTCACTAGGAATGTGCCGTACGTTACTCCCCCTTTTTGAGCCTAAAAAGTCCCGTACACGTACTTCAGGATTCCAGTAATAGAACAGTGTTCGAGATCTACTTACCTTCACTTCTATTGCCTCCGTATAATGTCTATTCGATAATAAGATCTTGCAGTACCACGACATCCGTATAAATAGTCTACGATTTACTTACTCGAATTCAAATGGAGGTGGAGGATTTCGAATGCCTGCTCGGAGTCGGGAAGAATTAGCAGTAAGAACGGATTTCAGTTCCGAGTTTTGCACCCACCGTATGGCTGTTACGTCGCCGAATCCTGTTGCGCTTTCAACACGTGTGGCGAGATGGCATTCCAACGCAACACGTCGCAATCCCGGTGAGAAATTGGAACGAGCACGGTCGTTGGCAGTGGGAGGGTGAGGTGAAGCCGGAAATACTATTATTCTCGCCGTCAATAAACGTCTGCGCACGTACAGTCAGCCGTAGCACTCGCGCTCGAGTTCAGCACGCAGTATTTGAGAAACGGGGTCCCAGACACCCACAACTTCAATACCGCTACTCATTAGGCATCGAGGAAGCAACGAATTATTGCGTCTATTAAATATGCGTAAGTTGATTCCAATAGCGTTCGGCATAGCGTCGTTGTCATAAAGCAAGGCTGAAGGAGGCCGTGTTCCAGCAGGAGAGATTCCCTAGGCCCTTGGAGGCGTACGACAACAGGTGCATCCGTGACAGGACAGCTCGCAGTGCGTGGGGTGCGATGCAGGGTGCACATCCATGGAAAGGACCGACCGTACCCAATACCACGGAAAAAGCAGGAATAACAGCACAACGGTGTCAGCGGTATATTCCCAGTACCTTCATGAACAGCGAGAGATACCAGCCTGTCAGGCCCCAAACTTCGAGCCTCCCGCCCCTCCCGCCGCCAACTTCATCCCTGCTATTTGGGTCGCTCTCCCACTCGACGTTCTTCTCGCTCACGAGGTCGGATACGGTGATCGCCCAATACGGTGCTCCGCCTCGGAAGAGATGCGTGCGCAGTCGCGCGGGCGAGATCATCGAGGAGAAGGGTAGGTGGAAGGCGTGCGCGACTTCGGGTTGTGATATCTTGAGAGAGGACATGGGGAGTGAAGGAAGAGGCGCATCCGGATCTGCGTCAGTGGACGTCGCGATGGCGCGAGCCTCAGCTGACGGGTAGATGAAGCCCTACGGGGTGGCAGTGAAATTAGGTTAGATGCAAACAATCCAAGACGGTGAAACGGGTTCTTTCATAGATGCACGGCGATGCATGATGGCTTGAAGAGAGATGACTCACGACGTATGGCCAAACACGAAGGCCCCCCAGGGACAGCTCGGCGGGGCCAACCTGCCCTAGAATCTCAATCTGTTTAGGGGGTATGCCGACTTCTTCGTGCGTTTCTCTCAGCGCAGCTGCCACGAAGGATTGGTCCGTCTGGCAAGGTTTCAATACGGCGAATGTGTGCTGGGTTGAAGCGATGCCATTCCGCAGCCACTCACAGGATCAACCCTCCCTCCCGGAAAGCTTCGGATAGTACGGCCCATACACATCCGTGAGTGGGTTGCGACGCACAATGCGGTCGACGATTTCCTCACCTCACCTCTCCGGCATGTGTCCTCAGTTGCCCTCTGACCTCTAATAGGATGCCCGGCTTATCCTCTACGTTGCACAGCGAGATGAGCACCGCAGCGTGCCTCTCTCGCGCGTCTACCTGAACTGTGGGTTGCTCTTTGTATGCTTTGTCGAGAGTATCCTTCAACCGCAGGATGGATCCGTGCGTGAGCGGGGTATTGAGGGAAAGGAGAGGAGAGGCATTGTTCGGGTGGGCAAGAACACGAGAGGTCGCGTTTGTGGTGAGCGCGCGAGAGAACATAAGACGGTAATAAATACGGAACAACAACGCGTCTTGGTCAAACGCGGCGGTAGAACGACCGGGCTTACTACTACACCTTCCAAGTTCCTTACGCCTCGACTCACCGCGACTTTCTAGGATATTGGGAATCAGAAGAGACCATGTACAGTGCCTGAGATACCATGCGAGCATATCACATTCGCATCGTCGTACACCCCAAGCTATTCGCGTCCACCTCACATCCGCAGCCTACAGACACATTCATTCCCACATCTTTGTGGCAGCACCTTCCAGCGCAGACGCCGAAACCTACCACGCGGAGGAACGCCATATTCAATCCGGCGCACAAAGACTACAGATTTGGACCCGTGCGAATCGACTGGGTGGACTTCGAGACCATGAGCAAAAACAAGGAGAAGGAGCAGCAAGGCAGAGGTGCGTTATTCTCAGCTAGGAACATCGCCCAGTTCCGGCTCGGTAATCTGACGTCCCTCGAGGTGGTACGATTACGGCAAACTTCGTACCCCATACACGGACGAAGTCTGGTTCTACCAATTTGCCAGACGGCGTCATCCACCTATTCCGTGACTCGGGGAAGGGAGCGACGGAGGGCCAATCTTCCGGCGACGAGCTGACTGGCGAGAATTATAAGCGCGTCATGCTCGAGAACGCTGAGACAGACGGGGTCATGCTTGGCATCCTTGCCGTCCCAGCGTGGATGATGCCTGCAGACCTGCTCGCATTCGTCGCTCCCGCTGCGGAAGGCATGGCGCATCTGAGAATACTCCGGTACGTCTTGCCGGCATATATAACCTTATCAGAGTGTGCATGTGCTCAAAGGAAGTTCCATATACCAGAGATTCTGTACCGAACCGCTCGATTGTCCTCATGAAATTCAGAAAGGCAGAGGACGCTGCCGAATTTGCGGAGGCTTACAACGGGAAGCCGTTCAATTCCATGGAGGTACGTAAAAGCAATGCTTCTGTCCATCCGCTGCCCGCTTCGAATTCCTACAAACATCTATCCATCTAGGCAGAGACATGCCATGTCGTACACGTATCCTCTGTGAGTATTGACACCGAGGACTCCGTATCCCTGGCAATCTCGCGCCTAGGGTCGTCTGCAGCACCGGTTTATGAGCTGCCGACATGTCCTGTGTGCCTCGAGCGCATGGACTCCGCCGTTACAGGCTTAGTGACGGTGCCGTGTGCCCACACGTTCCACTGCATGTGTCTCAGCAAATGGGGCGATAGCCGGTACGTCTTCGCAGCTGCATATGGTCATATACCATAGACGTCTCATATTTTTGGCATAGGTGTCCTGTCTGCAGATACTCACAAACGCTCCGGACCTCGCACCCCTCCTCATCCAACATGGCTCGCTCGGCACCGATACCTTTCGCCGACCCTTCATCTCCGAGCGTCTCCCGCTGCGTCGAGTGCGCTTCCACTACGAATTTGTGGATCTGTCTTATCTGTGGCAACGTCGGATGCGGGCGCTACGGCCGTGCACACGCGCAGGCGCATTACGAGCGCACGACCCATCTGTACGCGCTGGAGCTGGAGACGCAACGTGTCTGGGATTATGCCGGCGACGGCTATGTCCACCGCCTGATCCAAAACAAGGCAGATGGAAAGCTTGTGGAGCTGCCGTCTGCGTCCATGGCGGGGACGGCCAGAGACGGCAGCGTGGCGGGCGGGGGGCCGAGCGCCGCGGATTCACTGAGCGCAGAGAAGATCGAGGCTATCGGTATCGAGTACTCGTATCTTCTCACCTCACAGCTGGATTCACAGCGGGCGTACTATGAGGGGCAAATCGGTGATCTCCGAGGGGAGGTGGCGGACTTGAAGAGGATGGTGGAAAGGCTCGGGGGAGACATGGAAAAAGAAAGGAAGGAGGCTAAAGTGGAGAAGGCGGAGAGGGCAAAAGAAGAGAGCGAACGGTTGGCAGAGGTGGAAAGGGACAAGGCAAAGGCCGAGAGAAGGGCGGAAAAGATGGCGGAGATTGCCAGGAATTTTGAGAAGGAGTTGCGGGAAGAACGTGCGGTCAGCGAGGGGCTTCTAAAGAATCTTGAGAAGTCCAAGGAAAGGGCCGCCGAGGTGGAAAAGGAGAAGACTGCCCTTGAAGGGAAAGTGAACGACCTGGAGGATGAACTCAGGGACGTAATGTTCTTCTTGGAGGCCAGAGCAAAGATAGAGGAGGGAGGGGGGCCAGAGACCGAGGCAGCAGGTGGCTCGATCGAATTACCCGCTTCTAGTACGGCATCACGTAGAAAGGCAGGAAAGAAGAAAGTAAATAAGTGATTGGCCTATACGTTGGCTGTGAGAACCATTTGATGAGCTGTAGGGCTGACCACTGTTGATCATTCCCTGTAGCGCATGCTCGTCCCCGATGAAAAGGCGATGACGGGAAGCGATGCTTCGAGAAATGGGAATAAGTGAGGAATAAGTGATGCTGTTGGAGACACCTGATGCTCAGCGGCAAAATATGAGTCTGCGATCCGCATCTGCCCCACTAGGTTGTGAGTATCGGGTTCATCAACAACAACCTTCCAACGTCACTGTTTGAATACCGACGTGCCCTCAGACGTCTTGACGTTAGTCTCACGGGCCTTTTTTTTCGGCATCGCGAGACTCTGTGGTACGAAAGACAGCAAATTCATATACACAGCAATATGCAGTCCCAAAAAAATAGAAACGACGGCAGGGGTCGCACGTGGCTAATCCTCGTCAAAACCGATCGCAGGGAGGGCTGCGCGGCGGCGTAATTTACCGTCGGACAAAGACGGTTCCTGAGGGAGGGCTGACTCGGGCGTGATATCACTCGACGGCGGACCACCTGTTAATGCGACGTCGGAGGATGCAGTGTTGGCCTCGTCAATCTTTTTACGGTGGCCGCCGCGGAGCACACGCCTTTTGGCAACTGTGGTGCCAGACCTGCGTGATTCCCATAGAATGTAGAGAACAACTTCTGATGTGGCAACAATGGTCGCCGCAAGCAATGCGAACAGCACTTTCTGAAACGCGCATGGAGGCAAGCAATCGGTTAGCAAAGTCTCGATGGCATTAACACGGCCGTGAAAGCTGATCTCACCCATTCATCTCTCCACCCAGTTCTTTGCGCTGCCACCCACGCAGCAGCGCCAGCTCCGCCGACGCTTAGCAAGCCATTCAGTACTGCAATGATGGCACGCTTGTCGTTCACCCCACGCGCTACTTCTTGCATACGGTGATCATCATCCCTCCGTTGAACAGTCGGAAATTTGCGATTGGGAGATGTGCGTGTGCCAGCGAGCAGTGAGACCATGGTGTATGCTTGCGGAGCAAGAGGTGGGATGTGAGCCGCTAGAGCGGCCTCTCCAGCAGCGGTACGGGACCATTTGGAGATGGAGAGAAGAAGCGTGTATGGGATAGTTGCTGCCCGCGCTTCTGAGGACGCTGATGCTGCTGATGGGGAGGCTAGCGCTGATGCTGATATCGACGACGGCGACGGGATAGATGCATCATGCTCGCGCGATGGCAGATGGGGCGAAAGCTGATCGGCGAGACTGGAGGGAAGCAAAGGTGGTAGCGGGCGAAGTGCGTCGAAAAGCTGGGGTTCGAGTGAGACGTCTACATCGTCGAACTTGTCCGCGGTCATCGTGTCTGGTGAGTGGTTGGGTATTGTGGTGGCGAGTCGACCGACGCGTCGGGACGCGAGAGCCACGGTCGCTGGTGCTGACAACTCCGGAGACAGACGCGCGGCGCCTCAATTTTTTCTGTTGGCGCGGTCGTGCGCGGTCGTCGTTGTCGTCGTCCACACGTCTTTGTTGCTACCAAAAATCGTCGAGGAGTCATAGCTGACAGCTGGAAGAGAGCGCGTTCACGCCCAACTTGCTCCGCTCTCCTACGGTCCCATCCAGGAACACATCGATTGGGTCTTTGAGCCGTCAGCTGCTTTCCGTCCCTTAATGCGTTGCCGTAACATTCTTCCATTCCCAGAGAACCCAGGCGCTGCGAGCTCCTCCTCCTATGCCCATGTCTGTCTCCGACGACACTAGGAACGAACAGCTCCTCAAACTTATTGCCTCTTTCGAGGATACCGCCCCTCGGACATCCGAGCATGTCGCGTCCCTGACACACGCCCTCAACAGCACCTCCTCCGACCTCGCCTCAAGCAAGCAGTTACGGTGTGCCCTTTGCCCTGATCACCTTCACAACCATTGGCTTAGGGTCGCAGAATTCGTATAGGTACAGCAGATCCTTCCATCTGGCCTTCTCTCAGACAATTGTGGAGCACCGTCAGCCGGCTTGTCCGGACACTTGACGATGACGACGACCTGGCGGGGACCATCGATGCACGGACCGTCCATTCCTTGGTCCTCAGCTTAGCGAAGATTACGCGTAATCTCGTCGCGGAGGTCCAGCATAACCAAAGACAGGCATTGTAAGCACAGTCGGCTCCACCAATTCATTTTCAGTTTCAGCTGGAAATACAAAGAAATTCTAAGACCTCATGACCGCCTCCATGCAGCGCAACAGGACCAGATATTCGCCAACTTCTCGTATACTATACATCGTGGACTCGAGAAAACGAGGAGACCTGTAAGTAACTCTTTGCTTCCTTTGGCGCCGCTTATTGTGTGGCGTCCTTCGATCCTTTCTGGAAGGCTGAACCCTTGATGTGCTTAATTGCTTCCCTAGCATACCCTGCAACCCGGATATTGACGCAGACGCTTTCAAATATTGTCACCGGAAACGATGAACTCCAGGATCGCCTGTGGAAGGCTCATATAGTCGTTCCTGTGGAACATTCGATATTAACGTGCGCCTCGTCATCGTTCATAATCGCATGTTGACAGAATCAAGCCATCACTGCTAGAATAGACGGCTAATCGCCTCGCGAGATCCACGCACCTTGGTGTCCACATTGGTCCTCATACTCAACTGTATACGCTTCAGTCGGGAAAGAGCGTACGTCCAGTCACCCCATCCTGTTATCACACATCCGACATGGCCATGACTCACACGCGGTCCTTCGGCTTTGGTGCAGGCAGGCACTGAGTACGACAGCTGCCGGTGGACGGATATGTGTGGCTATTTTGGACTGGATGGAAGCACATGTCGATTCAACAGATATTGAGCAAGCGCCGACCGCGTCGGACGATGAACATGGAAAAGTATTCGAACTTGGGTACGTATTCTCTTCATGACTTTCCAGAGCGCTCGGCGCTAACCTGGTCTTTGCGATTTCCATTTGCGTCCCGTATACGTGCCGTGCTGGATTTGTGTCCACATACAGGTACTCTATCTTTTCTAGCCTGTTTGAGCAAGGCTTGTTTGGAGAACTTTACCATGGAATAGCTGTGTAAGTCGCACCCTCGCGTTCTTGGGATCTGCACCCTCACGTCGCCTACAATCGCCCATGACTGCCCACAATCCGCGTGGCCCGCATGTTCTTACCTTCCTATTATGTCACAAGGCAAGACGAAGTCATTGCGCCACCCCAAATAACACTCCTCAAATTGCTAGATTCGTATTTGCACTCCCAGCCGATGCTTCCACCGGAAACGTCCACAACTATGGAGCTGAGCGGACAGCTCACCTCGATCTTCCTGGCCTTGTCAGGGTTTGCGCAGCAGTCCATCCGGCTTGCTGTAGGTGCGGCGGGTGAGCGGGAAACGGCGGGAGAAGCTCGGGCTGTTCCAGCGACATTGCCCACTGAGCAGGAATCCGGCGGTGAGATGAAGGCTCTTGATCTGCAGCTTCCCAGTGTTTGCAAGGCCCTGGTGCTCGTCGCGCAATGCCTCGTGACGATTCTTCTCCTAGCTGAGAATGGGGGGCATCAATCACGAGGAAATAACGCAGGCCAAGGAGTCGACACAGGGCGCAATACGTTAAAGACCGCGGTTCTGGAAAGCCGAATATCCGAAGGGGGAGGCGCAGAGCGAGGATTCATTGAAGACTTGACAGGTAAGCATTTTCTCCTACGGCTTCTCTTCTCGGTAGGCGCCCGCTGCGGGATTCTCCGACTTCCTGACCGTAGGGCGGCTCTATTGCACGCGGCGGAGGGGTGAGTGAGCTCGAGGAAATGGTGCCGCCGCCCGCCGCTTTCCCTTTACCGTTCCCTGATACGCCCTGAACGCCTCGCTGATTTACTTTACCCCTCCGCTGGCGTTCGTGCTAAACCCCGAATGCGATGCGTTCCGTCCAGAAACGCTGCGGTTGCTTGATCTGTTTCTTCCACGCCTCAACTTTGGGAAGGCGATTCCCTCCAAGCTCTCGTCGACATCACCGCTCAACGCGCCGGCCCCAGTGGACGCGACGGGTTTCATGTACCTGAAACGCGACCTGGTGCGCCTGCTGGGCGTACTGTCCCACGGCTCTCGCGCAGCGCAAGACCGCGTTCGGCAGTGTGGCGGTATTCCAGTGGTGCTGAACCTGTGCGTTATCGATGATGCCAATCCCTGTAAGTCGTCCCTCCAGGCCCCCGTTCGTGATGGCGGCGCAGCTGCATTCCATGCCGTCACCGTTTGAGCTTTTTCGAATAAGCCTTCGATTGAATGGCCATCCTGTCACCCGGGGCGATCTGTGGCGGCACCGATGGGCGTGCTGCGGTTGGATCTCGCGGCGCGTTGGACATGATCGCTGACGGTCTTTGTTGTCGCAGACTTACGGGAACACGCGATTTTTGCGCTGCGGAATCTGTTGCACAACAACCCCGAGAACCAGGCCGTCGTCGACGCGATCAAACCGATGGGCACATGGGGCGAAGACGGGGTGCTGCGCGATGCTTAGCGTGAGCGCGGCAGTGATAGGTGGCACATGGAGGAGCGTGCGCATTTGCCCATGCTCCATGCCGATGCGCTGTCCAGTGTTCTTTTCGAACTGCAAAAGCTGTATACTTAGTACACATGGCGACGATTAGAATTAATTCTGACGACGCGGATCAGAGATAAGAATAATTGTGGTGAAATACGCTGACAATGGTTTCAATTGAATAGTGGACGCCACGCGGCGTGAACATGAAGCATTGATGCAACTGCACATTGCCAGGGAACTGGACGTACAAGGGCCGATGATGAAATGCGTCGATGGCAACACACTCTTTACTCATCGTCGTCGTCGTCGAAATCGATTCTGCGTTTCCGCGCACCGCCCGTGTGGTGCACGCGGAACTCCTCTTCCTCTTCGCTCTCCACCTCCATCTCGACCTCGGCATCCTCGTCGCCTTCGGGATTCCCATCAGCACGCCGCTGGCGCCTCCGCTCTTCCTCCTGCTCGCCAATCTGCTTGTCCAGCTTATCAAGCACATCCTCCTCGGCATCCCCGTCACGCGCACGCTTTCGTCGCTTGCTTGGCGACGCGTCCGCCCCATGCGCGCCGTTGCCCTCCTCGTCTGAATCAGCCACCACAAAGTCGTCCGTCTCATAGTCGCCACGCCCTCGGGCATCCGCGTCGGCATGTCGTCTGCGCTTCGCACTGCGGCCCGTGCCCTCGTCGTCGTCACCGCCCTCCTCCCAGCCCTCCTCGGACTCGACGCCCTCTTCCTCGTCGTCGCTCCAGATGCCCTCTCCAGATCGCCGCCGCGCCGCCGAGTGCCGCCGCCTGCGCGCACTCGCGGACGAGCGTCCGTCTTCGCCCCGCGAGCGACGCGGCTTCTTGGCCGCCTGCCGCATGAGCTCCTGCTTCTCGCGCTCGGGGTCCATTGCGGGGTCCGGAGCCATCTTGAGACGTGCGACCTTGCTGTGCTTTTGCCCGACCGCGCGCACGAGCAGCCGGTGCGTCTCCGACTGCATGTCGGTGGGGCGCAGCGTCATGTAGCCTGTCACGACAGCCTCGGCCTGCAGGATCTCGGCGCGCTTGTGCTGCGCGACGAGGTAGGTGAGGCCGTGGGACTTGCTCGAGGACGAGCCGGATTGAGACTGGGAGAGGGGCTGGGTCTGCGAGGCGGAGGGCGTCATGGGTGGGGCTGCTTGCGACTGAGACTGTGAGGCCGACATGCCGAACGCGTTGCGGTGTGTCGAGCCGGAGTTGTCGATGACTTGGCTAATGTCGAAGTACTCTTTTCCGAGACGCAGGCTCAGAGACCCGTCCGACCAGCGAATAACACGAGCGTTGGACTGCCGCCGCTAAGCAACGGCAAGGGGTAGTGTGTCAGCTGTACTCGGGAAACAGAGATTCTAGAAACGCTGCATACGTCGTGGCCGTCTTGGTCCTTGACCCAGCGCCATCGGACCGTATTTTCCACAGTGAGCTTGATGCCCATGTCGCGCTCCCGGCTTCCTTGGAGCAGGTTCGTCTCCTCGTGCTCCGGGCCGATGTAGGTGTCTGGGTGGAAGGGCTTGGAATCGACCTTGACAAAGTTGGGCATCCGAATAACCCAATGCTAGTCATGTGTGGCGATCAGCACGGCTGCTGAAGCCCCGGAAGGGCGCTAGAACGCACCTGGTCATCCGAGCTTTTTGGCACCGGGACATTTGGGATTGCCACGGCGGCTTCTAAACGATGTTCTACGAGCTCATTGGGCTCGTCCTCTTCCTCGTACTCCAAGGCCTGTCTTTGCCTCCGGTCGGGAGAAGACAGCCCCTCCGGAAGCGGAGAGGACGGTGTGGGAGACTTTGTGTCGGGGGCGCTTAGAGCGGCTGGTGCGCTCTGGGCCCTGGAGCGTGCACCTCGTAAGCTGGGTTAGTTGGGAGCGAGCAAGAGAGGACGTACTGTTCGTGCTTGACATAGTCAACGTCATCTTCCTCGCCGAAGAGATCGCCCATTTCTTCGTCCTGAGGGGCTGCTCCTGCGTCGAGACCGGCCTGCAGCGAAGCGTCATCGGGTGGTGCCATATCAACGTCGCTTGCGACTTGATGGTGGGTTGGCAGTGGGTCCAGAGCACCAGCAAGAGAAGACATGAGGGGCTGAACGAGCTGCAGCAGGCTGAGCTTGAAGGTCAAACGAAGAGCGAACAGTTCGCGCCGCCACCGCCAGCACGTGCCGACACGTGTGGACGCGTGGGACGGGGCGACGTCGAAAGATGTCCTTTCTCTCCTCAACCGTGATCCGTCAAACCTCCAGTTTTCGTCTACGTGCAAACTTACGACAATCGTCGCGCATCGATGGCTATCGTGCCTCGCCTCCCACATGTTCTTCACTGCTCTCGCTCTGAAGAACCTTCTGCGTACTGCCTCAATTCTTCCAGCGCTCAACCTGTACACAGACGCTCCCGTCCACCTGGTCACCAGCTTATTCAGGTCCTCGCACTCCCTGCTTCGTTTTGACATTCTGAGCCACCCTAGTCTGCCCTGAATCCGGCCGTTTCTGTGGCGCCGTCTCATTTTGCGGTCCTTTGCCCGCTGGGTTGCTGCAGTTCTGGCGCCTAGGACAATCGCATCTGGCCATATCTGTGCAGCACCCCGTGGACTTCATGGCAGGTTTCTCCCACACTAATCGGCCCTCGAGGCCGCCTTCCGAGAACAAGGTTTTCGTGATCCCCACGTTTGGGCGTTCGCGCTGCATGCTCTGCCGTCCCGGCCGAGATTCAGGCATCTGACCGCCCACCTGGAATGCCGTTTCTGCGCCCGCGCGGCTGTATTTGCATGTATTGACGCGTAGCCCCGCGACGGCTATATTGCTCGAGTACTTAATCCACAGCCTCTCCTCTCGTTGGACCGCACCGCCGTCCTCCCTCCCCGTCGTCGCTCTTGTGCCCTTGTACAAGAGTCACCTCCTCGCCCTCGTCTTAGCCTTCCCCTTTCGTTCCCCTCATACCCAACTCCCCCCATTACCCGTGCCGCCTGCCCCCACTGTCACCATCCTAACCTCTTAACCTTCGACTATCTCTCGCCCAACATGTACAGCGACCGCGAGTCATTCTCAAGTAGCTTCCCCTCGGATCCGCAGGAGTCTCTCCTGTTTGCGCCACACAACGAGGTAAGAGTCATACTTGATCACCGGCGCCACATCCCTCCCTAACCGCGCGCCCCATCGTCTAGTATGCCGTGGACACTCAACACCTCGACAACGACCAGGTGAGCCTATTTCCTCCTCGTCTGACATGTCCTGTGCTCACAACACCTCAGTCGAGCTACGGGTCGCTCCTCGAGGACCTCTACGTTGATGGAACTACGCCACTCCTCGACGTCGGCCCGGGTGGCGCCTTCGACTTGGACTACTCTCCCCCCAACTATCCCACTGTGCATTCACCACTCTACAACGATGTGCCCCGCATCAACGTCAACACGACCGTCACCGCGCGGTACTCCGACCAGGGCCCGTCCGATTCGGCATTGCTGCGCACCCCAATGACGCCCGGGATCATCTCGCCACATGCGACGGGCTACATGTCGTCCCCAAACACGATTGACCCCTCCCCTCCGACCCCCGCCCACTCACTCGCGGCGGAAGGCTACGTCGGTGTCTCTTCGTCGCCAGTCTCCAATGGTTGGCAAGGACGCCCTGTGCCTGAGGTCCGTCGTTACTTGTTCATCTCTGACACGAAGTTTATCTCATACTTTCCTTCTCTCGCGTAGCCTATGATGTTCCGGAACAAACCCTCCCCTTTCTCCGATCTCCAGTTGTCGGCGCCCCAGATCGCAACGCCCGTGATGTCGGGACCGCAAGTCAGCCCTATGAGCGCACACTCCCGAGGCCCGATGGTGCCTCAGCGCCGCTACCGCCCGCACACGTCAAGCGACCGTCGGCGCTATGTGGAGGAGGTGAAGCTCGAGGAATCGATCCTCTTCGTGACCAAGTACGATCAGGGCATCTCTATGCAAGATGCGATGCACAACCGCTTTGGCAACCTTCTCGGGCGGGACGACCTCATGTTCAAGGAACGTGGCCCTTCCATCTCGGTCCGCATCAACGTAAGCACGCATTCCATCTTTGCCTTCTCGACATCGCCTCCGCAGGCTGTCCTCTGTCATATTTCCACTTTGCCAATGCGAGTCTGATGCTGATGCTGACGCTGATGTCCGTTTGCAGTGGCCTGGCTATGCGCCGTGGTCTCGCCAGATCCCCACGCGCGACTTCCGCAACCCGCCCGGGCCCATCACGCGCGCTAAGCTGGCGAAGAACGTCGCCAAATCCGTCAAGCGCTTCATCGAGGTACGTCGTGCCGCTGTCATGCGCCGCGCGCGCCGTTGCTGACGCCGTCCGCCGCGCGTAGGAGCACCAGCACCGCCCGATGGAGGAGGACGGCGACCCCGCGTGGCGCGTCGGCCGCCCCAACATCGACCTGTTCGACCTCATCCTCATCCAGCTCGACCACGTCTCGCGCGGCAGCTGGCAGGCGCAGCTCCAGCTCGCACACCCGCGTCACATGCACTGATGGGCGCCCGCCCCGGCTCGATCCGTGATGCATATACCCCGTCTTGGTTCCGCCCTCTTCCTCGCCTCGCCACGCTCCCCGACCTAATGCCCGATTCCCCATCTGTTTCTCGCCGTCGAACTCGCCTCTATTCCTATCTCTCGAACGCATGTCTCTATCTCCTCCGTCTCCGTCTCGGCTCTACACATCTTGAACACATATCGGTATCGTACTTGCATTATCTGTTTTTCTATTGCCCAAGTGGGCCTCCCGTTTGTTGTGATACCCGGAGGAGGCTTAGTTGGATAATCTCTAATGGTGTCCGCGTTCCGCGTGAACTGTAGCCTTCTAGGGGTAGCATAGCTCTGCACTGTGTATTCATAGTTAGAATCCGTAATACCATGATCGCTGGTGATCTGCATATATACACATAAACACATCTGTCTGTCGCGCTATAAGTGTGAAGTGCTGGTGCTGAAGCTTGTTTGAGGTTTGGAATGGTGCAATTGCAATTGGTGCGTTCATGGTGTGCGTAATGGGATTTGGCGCGCTGCGGGTGTACATGTGTGGATCTGCACCTGCACGGAGTTGGAGTTGGAATTAGTGCCGGGCCAGGGGGCGCCCGGGCGTGGCAAGCGCGCGTCTACGGTTCTATACTGGGTGCGTGCCACGGTGGGCTTGGTCGACGTATACGTATCCGTGCGTGCGTGGCCATGGCGTGCCGCGTCGCTCCACGCCCGCACGAAGCTGGCCGGCCGCGATCGCGGCATAACGTTCTGAGCTGATAGCTGCACGCCATCCTATCAACATGGACATCGCCGTCCCCATCGCCCCATCGCCATCGCCACTGTGCTCGCGGGGCAGACACGGAAATTGCTCGGAGGGTGGAGACCGTGACGTCCGCGGCGAAGCCCAGGGGCGCTCGGGCTGGGATCCGCCGTGGACTGTACATGCAGAGAGCTTCGATTTTCGAGAAGCTGGCGTGTAGGAAATAGGAATATACACCGTCGGCTCTGCGCATATGATTGTGCTCGCGCAGGTTCCGGACAGAAGGCGAAGGGTCGCGGAGGCGCCCACGCGCGTCGCGTCGCGTTGGAAGCAAGCGCCCGGCCCGCAATTATACCGTGGCGCGTTGGGACAGAAGTAATAAGACGGTATGAAGCGCTGCGCACGCGCATGTGTATACAACTAGTTCATAAGGCGCGATTTGGTGTTATTGAATGCGCATTGAAGGGCGTGTATATTGCAGAAAACGTGGAAAATTCGGCTTCTACGATGGAATAGGTGGTAGAAGGTAGATAGACGTGGTCTGCCCCGGCCGCAAGCGCGTACGACGTGGTCGGTGCGCAAGTCGGATCCGGAGTCAACGCGCGTCAGGCAGTGTGATGTTGCGCATCGATATCGGCTCATGGCGACTGGCTGCGGCCCCACGCCGCGCGTGCGGGGGTAAATTGGCATCTGCATCATGGATCAGGAGTTGTCGTCGAGTGCTCTCCGAGCCAAGTCATTTTGATTGCGGGCTGCGCGTCGAGGAGAGGCAAGTCAAGGTCCGAGACGAGATATGACTGCGAGATATCGATCCGAATCTTATCTGTACGTTATATACGTACGCGGCAGTTTGGGTCCGTTGACTCACAGATCTCCGCAATCCCCGATCGGCGCGCGTGTCCCTCGCCCAGAGGCCTGCGCGCCCGCCCTGGCCACGTCTCCCGCCCGGCGGCGCGCGCCTCCACACCTGCAGCCTGCAGCTGTCGGTCCTCCAGCTGGCGTCATGCGCGATCAACGTCCCGCCGCGCACCACTTGTTGGCCAAGCGTCACGCGGCACCCCCCGTGAAACACTCCCTCCTCCAGCCGCAGCGTGCCGCGCCCAACCCGTCTATGCTCGTTTTTTTCTACTCGCGCGGCACCCGCGGTCCAACAGGTACTGCGTTTCAGCGCTCGCGGTGCGCAAGCGGCCGGCCGAGGCCTGGCGCGTGCGCACTCCGAGTCGCGCTTGGCTGTACGTCTGATGCAGGCACTGGAAGATTGGAATCCTGGAATCCTGGAATCTCGGAATCGTGGAATTTCAGCAGGCAAGAGCCGGCGGGCAGATGTGGCCAAACGCGGGCTGCTTCTGCCCGCTGCTGTAGGCCCTCCTTGCCCCTTCTGGCAAACTCGCAGCCCGCCTGGGTGAAAGCGTGTCCGCGCCCGGGCGTCTGCGCGATGTCATGATCAACGAGGGGAGCATCGATGGGAACTTGGAAGGAAGGGGGCAAAGGGCGAAGGGGAGCCTCCCCCGGTAGATTGCCGGACAGCGTCCTGCGCGCCCCGCGCGCGCTTGCGGCGCTGGAAGGACGGCCGGCGCACGCGAGCTGGGAATGGCAGCCGGGGCCGACGCGCACTTGCGTCTGCTCCCGCCGCACAGCGTGGGCCTTGCTCTTTCCTGCAGAATACGCACGGCCATGCAGCACACACCGCCACGCACCGCCTCGCAATTGCAGGCCAGCGGAAGCTATGAGCAGCTGTCGGCCTGATCGCTGCTTCCATCGTGCGTCCATATCATCCAGCCAATTTTCGACGGAGCCCTGCACCGCCGCCGCCGTTGCCCAGGGACCTGGGTTATCGCGATCTCCGGCTCCCCGTGTCGGCGAGGGCGTGCGCGGTTCCCAACGCGTGCGCCTGGAGTTGCCTGATCGCACGCGCCGTGGGCGTGGGTCAGGTGCACGCAGGTTAGCCCAAGCCGGCGTTGCTTTCGCCTGAGTTTCTATGGCAGGTCATTTTCGTTCATTGATCAGCTTGCCATGAGGCTGTCGCGTTGCGCGCACGTCGACACGCTTGGCCTCGAAGAAGGTTCAAACTTAATTGAGGGGACGTGGGTACGGGGCCCGCCATCATCGTCATCGCCCCGGGTTGCTCAACAGCAGGACCGGGGACGACTTGCCTTGTGGGTGCATAGAGGTGTTGCGTCCGGCGAAAGGGGACAGTCGCGCGTCTCGAACAGGATCACATCCAGAAGATTAGGGGAGATTCAGGCGCGGTGCTCAGGATGCCGTGAGATCGTCATCGGATAAGCTGCCGTGCTTCTTCGAGCCTTGCCAATTGCCAGTTGGCGCCCATCTTCTCCTCAATTTCTCCACAGAACGTCGGGTGCCACGCCATGCTGCTCGGAAATAATCCAAAGACGGACACTAGCCGGCTCTTGCACCCTTGCATACACCCAATTACCCCGCCGCGGACGGAAGGCTTCTAGAGAGTGCGTCGTGGAATATTAGGGGTCGACACCGACGCCGTTTCCCGCGGCTCGTACCGCAAGCGCGCGGCACCGGAGATTGTGAGCCACATAGACGCGCGGGGCGTTCGGCTCCTGCTCGAAGAGGCGACTGTCGCTCTCACTTGGCCTCCGACTGCTGCTTCGACGGTCCCCTCCTCCTGCATTCGCCGAGCCACTATACCCCTTAGTCATACAACTACAACAGCTTGCTTGTTCTCGCGCACCCCGGCGTGCGATGGGCCGCGGAGGGTCCTGCAGCGTTGTCTGTACCGTGACGTGGCGCGTGCGCGATGCGGTAACTGCGTTGCGCTGCATCGCGCCCTGTGTGCGAACATACAGATATCGAGGCCATGCTTCTTTGCAGAATTGCTGCAGTGCGTCAGGCACTCTTCATCATCGCGCTGCCCGATTCTGACATACCGTGTTCGACCCAGGGCTCGCGATCGGGGGCCCGCACGGCGGGCATCGGCTCCCTACGGAACATGCGTCGACATCAACGCGTGTGTCCCGCCGCGTCCCCAGCACCAGCACCTGCGCCCGCGGGGCGTACGGGCGATGATGCGCGACGGCTCGCCGTGACGGCAGCCTAACATTCAATCTCGAGGACAGATCCGTGTGCGCTCGGTCTTGCGCCCGCCCGCTTTGGGTCCAGTGATCCTTGGCTGCGACACGCGGTCACGTTTGCGCGTTTTTCGCGAGCCTCGTGTCGTCACTCTCGGACATACTCGGTGCGCGGCATCGCGGCGTGCTTCCTGTGTGGGTCAGCGCATTGCTTCGCATGATGTACGTTGTGCAGAGGCTGGGCGACCCGCCGGCAGTGATAGTGCTTGTGATATCGGACCCTGCGGCCTATAGACTGGAACCGGGGCTTGGCCGCACGTCTTGGTCCCGAGCCAACGCATCCACGCCCGCGCCCGCACACCCCTGTTCCGACGTTGTACGCTTGCCGCTGACGTGGGGGGTATTGCATGCCGTTGCCATCACCCCCCACCCGTGCCGCGTGTTTCGACGACAGGTGCATGATCATTTGTCACCACCATCGATTGCACACTTATCCTATGACTATCCTATCAGACCTAGCGGGGGAAAGAGGACATGTATCGGCATCCCCCACGCCGCTGGGCCTAGACAGCGGGGCGCGGCGTGCGCAGCAAGCAGGATTACGACTGCTTCTTCAGGTTCTTGCGCCCGCCCGGGAAGGTAAGTTCAACCACACCGCGTAGCACCCTTCCATTCGTTCTGCGCCGCGCTGACGGATCTGCGTAGGTGAACGCGAGGACGCGCACCGACCCTGCCAGTGGCGTGCGCCTCGTGGGGGCACGGATGGGCGGACGGGGCCCGCGCCGCCCGCCCCGTGCGGCAGAGGCGCACGCGAAGGTTTTAATGTGTCTCTGCACCCGTGTGCGCATGCGCGTCTCGGGGTGCCGCGGAGTTGCGCCGAGCGATGTGATGCCGCCCCGCTGCCTCGTGTGTTAGGGGTGGTCGTGCATGGGGTGCGCTTCTGCGGGGCACCCCCGCCCTGACGGTGCGTCGATGCATTCAGTTCGTGTAGCTGCATGCGGCCGCGATCGCGATTGCCCGATTCACGGGCGTGGAAGAAGCGGTGTCGGCCCTTCTCGACGTCTGCTCGTGATGCAACGTGGTGGGGGCGTTGGTGGATGGGTATGGAAGCTCGCGCTGGGCGGAGGGTTTGGCATGGGCGCGGCCCTGGTGACTGCGCGCGATAGCCAGCCATTGGTCAAGCGTACGTGTTCGGCGTTTCACGTGTGTCTTTATCTCCTCCCACGCTCCGCCGCTTCTCGTAGTATTGGACGCTGAGGGCTGACGCGTCCCCCAGGAAAAATAAGTGTGGGTTCGCGGCGGTCTCGTGTTGGTGTGTGCGGCCCCATGGACGACTCACGGGGCTCCTAGGCTCTAGGCCCGAAGCTGTAAGCCGCTGTCAGTGCTTCGTGCGGGCTTGGGAGATTAAATGGCCTCGCGCTCCTAGGTTTATGTCCGGGTGTAATTTTTCATTATTATCCATGGAGACCAGACAGTGCGACGGCGGAGCGGTGGTAGCGGAACACGCTTGGACGCAGTGGCCAGACGAAACACTATTGCTTCAAGTTGCAAAATTCGCTGTTTCATCTACCCACGAGCTCGGCTACGAGCAGACGAGCTTCGTAGACACACGTGTGCGCACGCCGTTTCCTCTTCACATCCTTCGTGACATAAAAAATATGCAGCCTAGCCCTACAGACTGCTCCAAATGCGTTCATATGGCCGCCATCGCACAGTTTCGAGCCTCGAACGCCTCTTTCTTCCTGCCTTCCTTCTTTCTTCGGGTCGCTACACGGCCCGCCAGACGTTTCGTCCCCAAAATCAAATGGGCCTCGGCTTCGCCATGGGCCGTAGGTGGGTGTCGAAGCAGCGATTGGACCGATCGTCGAGCCTGACACATTCTCCGTCGGGGTATAGTGCATATTTGTTATGCGTTATACGTATGCCCCAGGTACTTCGGCTGGGACGGTGCTGCAAACACGTGTGCCGTTTTCTGGGTGGAAGGACAGCGACCAGGGCTCGCGGACACGGCGAAGCACTGCCCGGATGCGGAAGAATTGTACACGTCAAATGCCTTGCGTGTATGTACATGTCGTCGCATGTCCGTCCGCGCCGGGTCGCAGCGGACGGCGTTGGGGCTCGATTGAAGCGTCGGTGGGTAAACCGTGTTGGATGAACTACGGACCCCTGCGTCACGCTTCACTGGCTATTGCATCCGAATTTATCCTGTCCTTGGCTTGTTGACAGTGCTAATGACAGTTTCTGTTGACACTTTATTGTCCGCATAGCATGCCAGCCTGAGCAGTGTGCACTGCCAATGACCGCTCTGCAACTTCATATCGTGTTGTCCAATAGCAATAATCGATCCGCTATGTGCATTTGGCTTCGTATCGCGGCCCTCCCAGTCCTTTGACAGTGAGTGGGATGACAGCTGCCCATAACGCATTATGTACTGAGCTCTTCGGTTTCGATTTCAATATACGCAGGTACACGGTCTGTCCTAGCGCGCAGCCGCGGCCGCGGCAACACAACATCGCCCGGCGTTTCACAGCGCGCGATATCTGAATGCTCCCTGCATCGATCCGCGACAGCAATCCGCGATATGCTTCAAGCTTTCCAGCGTGGAACGCGATCTGTCGCCCGCCGGCGGTATACACGGCAATATGCACACCTCGCGCTGCGCGATCGAGCCCGCGGCGCACCCTAGGACACCCCAGATCCCGCGCACACGTTGGCGCAATTACGCAGCCCGCCTCGTGCTACGAGCTGAAACGCGAGCCGCGCCCCGCGCTCCCGCGCCCTGTCCGCGCGCAGGCCCCAGCCCTTTGCCCTGCCTGCCCCGCCCCGCTCCCAGCTTCGCGTTCGCGCACACGTCAGGGCGAATTGCAAATGCGTGAAACGCGGACACGACTATACACTCGTACGGTACGTGTACGTGTCGGGAGTGCCCAATGAAGCTGCATGGGGAAACGGGCCCGCGGACGCTCGCTCAGAATAGGCGTGCGGGATCGATGGGCGAGGGGGCGCATGACCCCCGCGGCGCGCGCGTGCGATGCATCTGCATCTGCATATGCTATTCGCGCCTGCCAGTGCGCGGGCTGCGCAGGCGCAGATGGCATGCGCATCGCGCCGCACAGCCTCCGCCGCGGAGGCAGAGACGACGGGAATGCAGATCTAGGCTCTGCCATTGGAGCACGGCTTATCGTGGCAGTTGACACTTGACTCTGCGCGACGGAGATAGGCTGTGGACGGGGCTTTTTGGGCTAGCGCGGATGTAGTAGAGTACCACGTCGCGGAGACGGCGGCGGCCTAGGTCCATCGCTGCTGTCGTGCGGTCGCAAATATCGCCCTTGGGAGAGTGTATTTGGATTGCTAGGCGGCCTTAGCTAGCGTGAAACTGCAGGGATTTGAACTGTCGGAGGGTCAGAGCTCCAAGAAAAATTGTTTCCGGGCGCGAGGACGTTGTTCTTACTGCGGTCCCCAATTCTCGGCCGCGGGATGACTCGGGCTAGCTGGATGCTGTGTAGCATGAATGGCTGGATGTGGCGGTTCTTGTCATGACGCGGAGGCATTCTGGGAGGTCGCCCACAGAGAACAACAGCAGCATGCTCGCACAAATGTCGCCCTTCCGAATCAGAACATGCGTGAAAATTTTCCGGGCAGAAGAGGGGGCAAAGTACGCGCAGGGCCCAAATGCAGCAGAACGCGCGCCCAAATGCGGACGCGCCCTTGTTCGCGGGGTCACGTGCGGCGAAGGCCTTGAGCTGCTTTTGTTCGTCGTCGCCGCGAACGGCGCGGTCCTTATTGTTCTCTCGACGCGCATGACACGCCCCTAGTGTCTGCTTATTCTTCTTCCCCCTCCGGATGCTTGAAAACAATGACCTCGGGCTGTATAAGTATCCCGGGCGGACGCTGGGATTTCTCCATCGCAGGAGCTCGCTGTCCGTCCCCCGTTTGTATTAACCCCGCCCCTCCTTTGGTGTGTTATCATCCCGGACTCTTGCCTCCTTCAACACAATTGTAGCATATCACCATCCTCACAACTATACCCGCCTTACAAACAATCATGCTGAGCTACGGATCTGTCGCTGTTGCCCTCGTCCACCGCCAGGTCATGGTCGTGCAAGGTACGTCCCGTCCTACGCTCCACTTCTCATGCCGTGCTCACATTCGTTCCACCCTACGACAGCTGCGCGCCCGCACGACCACCGCGACCGCTTCCTCGACGTGTACACCTTCGCGCCGTTCGGCGAGCGCGTCTTCCTCGCCTCGGACGCGCCCTGCGCGCGCATCGCCGCGCGCGACGTCCTCACCATCTTCCCCGACACGGACATCTTCAGCATGCCCGCGCACGACGTCCTCGAGCTCCCACCCAAGGCGTTCGGCGAGTTCAGCGAGCTCACCGCGCGCAATCAGCGCCGCTACGAGAGCCTCTGGGCCGCGTGCAAGGCCAAGGCCATGCCCCGCCGGGCGTCGCGCACGAGGCGCACGACGCAAATTGCCCTCCAGGCGATGTAGTTCCTCGTCGAGCGGAGGGCACATTTTTTGCTGGCAGATAGATTGGAGTGCAAGCTAGTTGAAGAAGACAACATCAAGAACGACATACCATAATTCAATTCCCTCCTACATCACTCTCCTCGCGGTTTCCTCTCGGTTATTCACAACAATAGGTTTTGCTTCTGTATCTTCATCAGTCTGTCTCAACCGTGTAGCCTTAGTCTTGTATTCCCTTACCTCTATGACCTCTCTTGTTTTATGTCGTGTATCACGTTCTATTTCAACGTTCATAGCTCCGAAGATTCCCAACATACGTACATATATACCCAGATACACCTACAATTCCTGTTCCCTAGCGGAACATGACTATACAACATGCCTTTCTTGTCTGGTGTGGTCGTGTGCGCACTATAAGGATATATAGAACGATAAATAGTCTGGATGGGAATAGACGAAAGCGGGTACACAGCGCGGCTTGTATATCACATTTGGGGAGACAGGACAGGCAAACGAGGTGAGCAGACGAGGAAGTAAATCAAAAACAAATGAGATATAAGGTAGGTTGGTGTGGTGTACAGTAGACGGGCGAGCCCTGGTATCATGCTGCGGGGGTGGCATTGGGATCGCGGTAAACCTGAAAAATGCAAATCGTAAGTATCGTGCTACGCGCACGCTGGGACTGGTGTTACGGACCTTCAGATCCCAGATATTGCCGACCACCGTGTCTTCTTCTTCCATCTTGTCTGCGGAGCCGGCCTCGAGCTTCAGCCCCCGCTCGTTGGCAAGATGCAGGAGGCAGATGAAGCAGAAGCTTGTGCTGATTTCTGACAGCTTGTCTTCTGGGTACGATCGCTCGAGACCCGAGATGACGTTGCTGAACACCCGCGCTTCGCTGGGGTCTGTTGCGTTCGGGTCATCCGTCTCCTAAACGCACGAATATAATTAGCTTGGCGAGAAAAAGAGGAGCAGCATCGCCTATGCTCACCATATCGTCCTCATCCTCTTCTTCCTTCGGCTCTGGTACGATGATGTCGAGGCCCTTCCAGATATTCTCCTTGAGCTTGCGGACATCGACGCGCTTCGCCCGCTTGGTGTAGTTGACTGCTTCCGGGCGAACGCGCCGCGTCTGGCCTTGTGTTGCAGCCAGCAGATCTTGCTCGCCCGGTTCAGCAGCAGTAGCAGGGTCCCCGCCATCGAATCCGTCATCAAAGCCGGGACCATCGTCGTAGTCATCGTGGAAGAACTGGGTGTTGAAAGGAATTGCCTCCCCAGCTGCGTTCGTTGGTCAATCTTCAGGAAGGGAGACAATAATTCTGGCGGCTTACTTTCGTCGCCGTCTTCAACATCTCTGGCGGCAGCCTGATTCGCAGCGGCTTGTGCCCAGAAATTCTCGTCGACCTCTCCGTCACCGTTCTCATTGAGACGGACACGTTGACCACGCATCTTGAGCTAAAGCAATGAAACACATCAGCTTCTGCCTTCTGAATCTCAGCGTAGAACACGAACCGAGAATTTGGGCTTCAAGAACAGCGTCACGAGCTCTCTGCTGGAGAAGTGCATATCATCCGGCAGAGTATGGTCGTCGAGCTTCTCCTTCTCCTTAGCCTTCTTGCCTCTGCCGCCCTTCCGGGCTGTTGCGTTGGCCTTGCCGAAGACGGATTTCGGCAATGTCACGCCTGCGCCTCGAGTGACGGGCTTGAAGAGCTCCTTCGCCTGCTCCTTGAGATCTGTTTCACTTGCAGACAGGAAGTCGATCTTGAATGCCTCCTTGCGCTCTCGTCGTGGCTTTGCGGCGTTGGGATCGTTTGCCTCAGCTGCATTCGAGCCATGTCAGTTCTACATAAACAAATTGCACAAACGATAACTCACGTCTCCGGACAACTTTTCTCAACTTCCAATGTTCCGGTCCAGCCCAGTTCTTGAGGAAGTTTTGGTCGAAGTAGTCCATCATGCCCCCATCTGCATCCGCGTCGGCCATAGCCATAACCAGATCGCGCTCGTTCGGTGCCCGTCGTGGATCGAAGGGGACGAATGCTCCAGGACCAGTAGCGACATTATGGTGCGCTTGAGCACCAACGGAGCCGTTCTCGCCGTCTTCTCCGAAGGTATCGGGGCTCATCCCGTCGCCGCCATAGTCGTCACCTACGGCTTGATCACCCTGGAAGAAGTCCTCTTCTGGCGCGGGCGCGCCGCCATCGACGTCCATGCCGAAGTCGTCAGGTGCTGGTGCACCGAAGCCGTCGTCGTCATCATCGTCGTCCACTGCGTGGACGGTGTCGTCTCTGTACAGTTGCGTCTCGTCGAATGCGAAGGGGTCTTTGGAGAACGAGAAGCCTTCTAAAGACGGACAAATTGTTTGGGATTCGAGGGCGTCGAGGTCTGGGATAAAAGCTGCAGGCGTGCGTGAGTCAAGTTGAAAATAATAAAGTAGAATATGCATACGACGGAGAAGACCCAAATCCACATCGTCTTCCGGTTCAATCATGTCCTCGTCTTCTTCCCCATCCTTGCCCATGGAGTCACTGGCGTCGAAGATCACGCGCAGCGCGCCTTCACTACCCACTCCCAAACTAAGATGGTTCAAGAGCAGCCCATGCGCACCGCCCTCATCGAAGTCCTCGCAGGTCTTGCGGAACAGTGGATCAACACTATATTCGAGCTCTAGCTTCTTGCTCTTGAGCTGCGCGGCGTTCTTTGCTAATGTAGACTCGGCGCGATGGACTTTCCGTTTCCGCTGCTGCGAAGGATCCTGTTCTCCGGCGTCCGAGCCCGCTTCCTCCTCGTCTTCGTCGTCTCTGCCTTCGTTGGCGAGATTGCTGAGCAGTTTGCCAGTCTCAGTGCCGACGCTGTCGACGCGACTTGTCCAGATCTTGACACATCCGTCCAAAGTGCTGGACGCGCGTTGGAAGTTGATAGAATTGTCTGTATTATTCCGCAGGAGAGACATATCATGGAAGTAGTCGATGAGGGCAAAGTTCCACGAGTTCGTGGCATTAATTTTCTAAGATGGCGAACGTGAACACAAGCTCTCAGGAGGTGAGATACACACTCACGTTGTCCATCGCCATCTTCATCCATTCCTCAAAGTTTGCCGCCATAACGCCCGCGGGAACGTCTATGGGGGTCTCGACGACGGTCAACACCTGTTGCTTTTGTCTCGCCTGCGCGTTGCGCGAGCTCTCCGCCGGTTGCCCGTCCGCCCTCGCACCACTTGACGGCCCCGCCTCCGCATTCTCGAGCACCGCTACCTTCGCGCTCTTCCTCCGTCTCCGCTTCTCGGCTGCGTCGTCGTTGATGTTGACCGCCTTCAGCGGCGCGCGGTCTTCAGAAAAGCTGCGGTCGCGCCCCTCGCTGAGGCGTTTGCGGAGGTTCTGAACTTGCTGGGCCTTCGGAGTATCGCGCTCGGTGTCTTCTCCGGAGTCTTCATCTGCGTAGAGCGGTTGCTGGCGTTGGGCCCGCTGAGTTCGAGGAGCGCGTGTCGGGGCCATCGTGGTTCACGTCCAACAAAGAGTCACGCCGTGACGCAACGCGTTCCCTCGTGTTGCGCGCTTACACGTGACCTTCCCTCGCCAACGTTGAAACCTCCAATAATTGTTCTAGCTATTCCCATGGAAAGCAGACCGTGCAAGGAGCAAACAGTCGATAAATACTGATTTTCAGTGATCTCAGGACGTATGGAAGGAGAGGAACTAAATAGACTGTGAATAAAATTGTAGTCGTGTATTGCCTTAAATCGCAGTAAGTAAGTAAGTAAGTAAGTAAGTAAGTAGCGCAGCGCGCGGTAAGTAGTTGTCAGTGTGGCTAAGGCCGTGAGAAGGCGCCTTCACTTCTCAATCACCCAGTCTGCCTTGCCAACAACCATGAACTACAAAAATGCTGGACCGAGCTGTTGTATTGGCCCGTCAAGACTGCAGGAAAATATCATGCTAATCGGTTGAAGGCGGCTACTTTGCTTGTTGTCAGCATTGGTGCAGCACTAGACGGCCCGGACCACGTTGCAGCGGCTGTGCGACATGGCGGCCGAAGCTCCCGTGCAAGTTTTCGAATCCAACAACCCAACTCATCTGGTATTACATCAAAGTGAACAGTCTTGGCACGCGATTGGCCTTCGACCATTCAAGTGCTTTGGCTGGCAGCCTGGAACAGCAGGGCGGCAAGTATAGGCTGCAACGTAAGCATCGTTTACTCATATGGCGCCGCGGCTTTGTGAAGGATTTATCTTCCAGCTCCATGTATACAGGGACTATACGGGTATATGTAACGTCTTGCGCAGGCGGTACGAAAGATCAAGGCCTAGATTCATAATCATGGTTCTCGAGTAGGTTCTTTCAGTCTCCTGGGCCATCATCGGCTCACGATTTACACACAGAAGGAACTTTTTGGTGAAGATGAAGGTGTCCTCTTCATGCCGCTTCCAGGCCCAGGAAAGGGGCCCGTAGCGGGCCTTCTGACAAATCAGATTCTCGAAAACACCCCGCAAAGTATACGTAGAATTCGTGGTCCTACATAAGGACCGACGAGGGCCCTACGGTTCCCTCGTAAATTACCTGTCCTTAATCCCCACCATCCAACACGGCGAAATGGCATCGGGACCACCGAGCCACGCGAGCACGATAATCGAGGAACCGAGGGTCGAGCGCAGGGCCGGTAAAGAAGGTGACGCCGATCTGGAGGATCCGGACAATGACGAAACAATCCTTGTCGAGTTCTCGGAAAATGATCCTCTGAATCCGATGGTGCGTCGCCGCCTTATAACAGCCTATCTCCATGGTCCTAACCTATGACCGCAGACGTGGTCCGGCTTGTATCGCTGGTATGTCACTATGGTCGGCGGGGTACTCGTGCTGAATGCGTAAGTGCCATCTTGACCTTGGCATGCCGTCAGTATACCCAATTGTGTGTTAGGACATTTGCGAGTTCTGCCCCGTCAGGCGTCATTCCACAGATGATGGAGCAATTCGGAATGGGCACTGAAGTAGCTACCCTGACTATCTCACTCTTCACGGCTGGTTATTGCATTGGTCCTATTCTGTGGGGTCCGCTCTCGGAACAAGTGCGACCAATATCTCAACCAATCGTATCTCACTGCTAATACCAGTTCATTAAGTTCGGCCGTCGCCCGATCTTCATCGTGACGTTCTTCGTCTACACAGTAACTATTTCTATTGAATCGCAGGGTCAGTGCTTATTATAATCATCGGAAATAGGGCTTCCAAGTTGGTTGTGCACTGTCGAAGAACACGGCCTCCATTCTTGTCTTTCGCTTTTTGGGGGGCGCATTTGCGGCGGCGCCACTGACGAACAGCGGGTGCGTCCCTTCTAGATGAAATTGCATTGCGGACTTCTGATACCATTCGCAGAGCACTACTCGGAGATATATGGGATGCGAGAACCCGTGGTAGAGCCATGGTGATTTTCGCCGTGACTCCCTTCGCTGGTCCCGCTTTAGGACCCACGGTTGCCGGGTGGATTGCCACCGCTGGTGTCACATGGCGATGGCTCTTCTGGGTATTAACAATCTTTGTGAGTTTGTATCTGATCAGTGTCCCAGAACTGGTGGCTCATCAGGTCACAGGCTGGAGTTTGCTTCCTCGCCATTCTTTTCACCTTGCCCGAGACATATGCGTGAGTCACTGCAAAGGTCACGTCATTTAGTTCAGATTACTGACTGACGGTAGTCCCACAATCCTTGCCTCCAAAGCGCGCAAACTTCGAAACGATACTGGCGATAAGCGGTATCGTGCCAAGTCAGAGATAGATGAAGTGTCGTTTGCGCAACTGGTTCAGAACGTTGTAGCAAAACCCTTCAAGATCTTGTTTGCGGAACCAATGCTCATTGTCGTCACTCTCTACACGAGCGTACGTAGGCAATGCCCATGCTCATTAACCTCGTCGCTCAGTTTCCATCAGTTCTTGTCCGGTTGTTTGTATCTGCTGTTCGAAGCATACCCTATCGTCTTTTCTGAGGGACATCATATGGATGCCGGTAAGCTATCAACACGGTTCTCGAGGATTCTTCTGATGATCGATATTCACCCACCCCCGCATCGTTAGGTGTATCGGGGTTGATGTTCCTCCCGATCTTCATTGGTGGGGTTCTGGGTGTCCTGATCGTGAGTTATTTGCAGCTATGCCGTCCCTCATTTGCTAATTTCTGAGTAGTACCTCGTATTCTTTGAACCACGTTACGAGAAGCTCGTCGAACTGCATGCTCCGGAGCCTGTCCCTGCGGAGAGCCGATTAGAAATGACGATGCTAGGCGCCCCTCTCTTTGCAATCTCATTCTTCTGGTTCGGTTGGACGTCATACCCTTCAATCTCGTACTGGTCACCAATGCTTGCGGGCGGAATGATGGGGCTTGGAATTTTCTGCATATTCGTAAGCCTGTCTGTCTTCCTTATACGACTCGTGTCTCATACTAGTCGTCCATCTAGCTGTCTCTCTTTAACTACGTTATCGACACATACCTTTTCGTGGCGGCGTCGGCTCTGGCGTCGCTGACAGTGTTCCGTAGCTTGTTTAGCGGAGCCTTTCCGGTAAGTATGTTGTCATTTCTTCTATGACTCGCCTTACTTAAGCTCCCGCTAGCTGTTTGCACGTCAAATGTTCGACGCAATGAACCCCCGATGGGCCTCGACACTACTCGGGTTTGTTGCCATTCTTCTCATGCCGACGCCATTCGTGTTCCGGAAGTGAGTCTTGTGAGCTCTATGAATCAAACGTGTCGCCTGATGATTTTCAAGGTACGGCCCTTACCTGCGGTCGAAGTCCAAGTATGTGCCAGTACTGGTCAAACCCGCCATGCCTGCGATGACGGAGGCGTAGAAGCACTTTACACCCTTTGGGCGCCATGTTCGTAACATTTGCGCTCGCTTGTTCCAAATCTATCTCACATGTTTTCGCCACATCATTCATTCCTTCATTGACTCCTGCATTTGTCGCAATACTTGCTTGTCATATCATTACCCTACAGGTTCACATTGGGCGGAATGGACACCAATAATGCCACACCGTTTAGACCCTTTGAGTTGGGAGAACTTCCGTCGCAGCTGTCATGTCAGTCTAATCTCGTCAAATGCACTCAGCAAGACCCCAAACTGGAGATTGGAGAATGTCTGCACGTCTGGCCAATTACGGCACTCGTGAAGACAAGAACGCTGTAACCGCCCTACAGCATCATGTCTGAGCGCCGGTGAACATGTCGCAAAGAACCTATCCGTATATCCAGCGGGGGCCGTCGGCGGCAGCTTGGATAGGCGGTTCAGTGTAAGTAGAAGGGTCGGATGGGTAGTGGATTATCAAACTCCTCGTTACTGTGCTTGGCGGCCATGCACTGGCAGGCGGACGAATCAGTCGAAATTCGAAAGATTTGTCTATATATAGAAAACTGCTAACCAAAATTCGGGAGGACCAATCGTCCAACTTATCGGGCCGGACCTGTTCCTGTTCATCAGCTGTCTTTCTCCGTTCTTCAAGACTCCTCACTTCAATTTCTCCTCCTGGATACCAAGCGCTTAAAGAATCCTGTAGAATCCTCAGTGTTCCGTGCGGGATAAAGGGGTTACGCCCAATTATTGTGGTGTCGACTTGGTCGGAGGTAGGCCCTAAATCTGTGTCTTTGCGAAGACAGGAATTCTCCTTCAAGTTCTTTCTCTTCACCCTAGGTATGCCCAACATACACTGTATTTGCAATCTGCCTCACTTTTACCAGTTCAACAAGCGTTCGACTCGTCAGGACCGGATCGTCAGATAACAACAACAACAGAGGACGAGACGACTCGCACATTGGGTGTTCGCTGTCGGCATTGGCAACGTTCATCCCAATCAATTGGGGGGGCAGACTGCGGGTATGAATGGCTCTTGGATCTAAGTGTACTGCAGTGGCTGTGCGTCATGGCGGCCGAGACTTCCGCGTAAGTATCATACTTATGTGAAAGCAATAATCGACGCAATAGTTATTACACACAACGGGAGATATCACCATGCGATTGTGCTTCGCAATATCCAAGCGTTTTGACCGGGAGGTGTGTCAGGCACAGACTCCACGAAGCCTCAAATCAAACACTTCAACACAGAGCGGCAAACACAGGCTACATCGTAAGCGTCATGTTCTCATCTAATAATATATTGAAAACACCTACGTCCCATCTTTTCCCTGCATACAAGCATAGCGTCGTTTGTATACTTGACGTATGAGAAATCAAGACCTGACTCCAAAGTGAGATTCCTTGAGTAGGTTCTTTCAGTTTGCTGTCACCAACATCGGCTTACTCTTCGCACGGAGGAAACTCCTTGCGACACTCTGTACTCGTCAGCGGGTTCTAAACTAAAGCGAGGGGCCCGTGACGGGCCCTCTGACAAATCAGGTCCTCGAAGATCCCTGCTATTGAATTCATAGTGGTACATAAAGCGAGATGAGGTCTATCATTACTATTCCCTCGCAACATTCCTACCTTTTATCCCCACCGTCCCGTGAAATGGCCTCTGCACCACCAAGTCACACTAGCACGATAATCGAGGAGCCACACATCAACGGCGACAAAGTTGATAAGGAAGGGTATACCGGTCCGCCGGAGAACTTGAGCAACGATGAAATCATCCTTGTCGAGTTCTCGGATTCTGACCCTCTGAACCCGAAGGTACGTCATACTCTTGCGGTGCACTGGCTCGATTGCCCTCATGTCTTGGCGATAGATGTGGTCCAGTTTGTACCGCTGGTACCTCACTGTGGTCAGCGGTCTTCTGGTGCTGAACGCGTGAGTGCCATATTTATATCTTTGTGCCATCAAGATACACAACCATGTGTTAGGACATTTGCGAGTTCTGCTCCGTCAGGCGTCATTCCACAGATGATGGAGCAATTCGATATGGGCACCGAAGTAGCCACCTTGACCATCTCACTCTTCACGGCTGGTTATTGCATTGGTCCCATATTCTGGGGTCCACTTTCGGAACAAGTGAGATCGGTATCTCGACTCGCTGCATCTTTCTAAAGCTATCTCATTCAGGTCGGCCGTCGTCCCGTCTTCCTCGTAACGTTTTTTGTGTACACGGTCAGCCAAGTTTCTTTTGGGAGGAGATTCTCATATTCACGGTTGCATTCAAAAATAGGGGTTTCAAGTCGGCTGCGCTCTCTCGAAGAACACTGCCTCCATTCTCGTCTTCCGGTTTCTTGGGGGTGCTTTTGCGGCAGCGCCGTTGACGAACAGCGGGTATGTAGTATCCTCCCCGATCTCGACGAAACTGTTCTGCAGGCAATTTGGTTCTGATCTAACTGACAGTGCTGTTCTCGGGGATATATGGGATGCAAAAACACGCGGCAGAGCCATGGTGATTTTTGCTGTGACGCCGTTCGCCGGCCCAGCTCTTGGGCCAACGGTTGCAGGATGGATTTCCACTGCCGGTGTCACATGGAGGTGGCTTTTCTGGGTGTTGACTATCTTCGTAGGCATTTATTTCATCAGTGCCCCATATCCGGTAACTCATCAGATTACAGGCTGGCGCATGCTTTCTCCTTGTTCTTCTTTCGTTGCCTGAAACACATCCGTAAGTCGCTTCCAATATGCCCTTAGAGATGGAATAACAAAAGGCGGCTAGTCCCACAATCCTCGTCGCTAAAGCTCGCGGACTTCGGAAGGACACTGGCGACGAGCGATATCGAGCTCAGACAGAAATCGACGATGTGCAGTTCGCGCAACTGGTCGAAAACGTCGTCGCGAAACCCTTCAAGATTTTGTTCGCAGAGCCGATGCTCATGGTTGTCACCACATATATGAGTGTACGTAGACAACGGCCTCGCTCACGATTCCCATTGAACAGAATGAACAGTTCCTATCCGGCTGTTTGTATCTGCTTTTTGAAGCATATCCCATCGTTTTTACTGAGGGACATCATTTCGATGCGGGTGAGCCATGAACCGCGAACTGCAAATCCCGTTGATATTGACTCGCTCCTGAATCGTTTTTAGGCGTATCGGGCTTGATGTTCTTGCCCATATTTGTTGGTGGTGTTCTGGGTGTTCTCATCGTGAGTTATCTGTGCAACTGCTCCTCTATATCATCTGCTCATATTCGACTAGTATCTTGTATTCTTCGAACCCCGTTACGAGAAGCTTGTCGTGCGGCATGCTCCGGAGCCGGTGCCTGCGGAGAGTCGATTGGAAATGACGATGTTGGGCGCCCCTCTTTTTGCGATCTCATTCTTCTGGTTTGGTTGGACATCATACCCCTCAATCTCGTACTGGTCGCCAATGCTTGCAGGTGGTTTAATGGGTCTTGGAATATTCTGCATTTTCGTAAGGGCGCCCAGCTTGATCTATGCCATGTCTCACCTCCGTCGTCCGTCTAGCTGTCCCTTTTCAACTATGTTATCGACACGTACCTTTTCGTGGCAGCATCAGCTTTGGCATCACTGACAGTTGTCCGTAGTGTGTTCAGTGCAGTCTTTCCGGTGAGCACATGTTTGCCTATCCATCTCACAGCCAGCATCGATGAAGCTTGTTTCAGCTGTTCGCACGTCAAATGTTCGACGCGATGAATCCCAGATGGGCATCGACGCTACTCGGTTTCATTGCCCTTCTCTTGATGCCGATACCGTTCGTATTCCAGAGGTGAGTTGTTCAGGCGTCTCTAAAGTGTATGTATATGTCTTGACGCCTCTTGAGGTATGGCCCTTACTTGCGGTCGAAGTCCAAGTACGTGCCGGTCAAGCCTGTCGTGCCTACGGCAGTAGAAGCATAGAAGCACCAAACCCCGCGAGCGCCATGTTCGTGAAATGGTGCTCGCCCTGTCGAAGTTATCTCACTATGCTATCGTTGCACTATTCATTCGTTCATTAACCCCTTCACTTATCGCTATAGCTGCTCGTCATAGTATTACCTTCAATACAGGTTCACAGTTACAAATTAGACAACAATAATACCACATCACCTTGCGGTCAGATTCACTGCCTTCAAATAGATACATTCGACAAAAAGTTACGCCATGACGCAATCCGCAGCCTGTTCTCTCATTGCCGCGTTCTCAAGTCGGACGTCCCTCTTCCAAAATCGCTAACCCACCTCAAAAGCGTCTGCGGCGTCTCCGATGTGCAACGGAAGTCAGCCAGGCGCTGAAATCGCCGAACTGCGAAGATTCAGGTCATGCCGCACTGGCCAGGCCAATCGAAGAGCTCCACAAGGCTGCCACTGCTTCTAGTAATAAGACTACTCCATATAGTTTTCGAAAGGAACATCCGGTAGACGGCAGCTCGCTCTCATCATAAGTATCCAAGGGTGTTGCGCAGTTTCTTTTCAACTCGCACGACAGTGGCTGTGTCCTCTGAAAGTCGGAAGTTCCGCGCGTGCTTCTCAAGTTACGAGATCGAAGCAGCGACTGGAATCATCCCATGTGATACGATGTAAGTCGTCTCCTTGATAACAGGAAACAATTGACTGATTTTTGACCTACCACATGCGATACAGCCCAGTTTCAATAACGTCTTATGGAAGATCAATGGTCGTTGAAAAATCAAGCAGCATTGTAGATGCAATGCGTTCGCGATGTTCTACGGACATTGGCCCCCGCATGTCTAAGAATATAGCGAGAAACGAGGATCTCCCTCTACCATTTGTTCGCACAGCTGGCACTGCATATGCTATCTTTACGATCGGCTTCTTGAAGAAGGCTCCTCATGGTCCTGTGACAAATCAAGCTCTCGAATTTCTCTGCACATCTCGTACGGAATACACGATATGCCGCGCTAGAATTAAGATATAAGGAGAGTTCACTATATCTACTGTAGGTCGGTGTTTATCCCCCTCTCTCCGCTTCAATGACTCTTGCAGAACACCAGAGCCACACAACGTCTATGGCTGAACAGTTGAAGGTCGATGATGACAACAGTAAAGAAGTGGTCGCTGTCGCAGAATATTCAGTCCAAGATGATACGATCATCGTGGAGTTTTCGCCCGACGACTCTCTGAACCCAAAGGTCTGGCGTCATCTTTTCCTCAGTTGATCTTCGGGCCTCGCACTCATGTTATCATTCTAGACATGGTCTGACATGTACCGCTGGTATCTGACTTTGATCAGCGGGATTCTAGTCTTGAACGCGTGGGTGTCGTTATAAAATTTGTATATCGGGTCGGCTGATTTATCGCATGGCAGGACATTCGCGAGTTCTGCTCCATCAAACCTGTTACCACAGATGGTAGAACAGTTCGGGATGGAGACGGAGGTAGCAACTCTGACTATTTCATTGTTCACGGCGGGTTATTGCATTGGACCCATACTATGGGGCCCGCTTTCTGAACAGGTAAGAGTAATTTATAGATGAGATTACCCCTGCTGACACTTCGCGTTAGGTTGGTCGCCGGCCGATTTTCTTAACGACATTTGTGGTGTACACGGTGAGCTCTTAATATATCTTTGGGAGACGCCGTATGCGATTAGCGTTCCACAGGGATTCCAAGTCGGCTGTGCTCTCTCCACCAACACCGCATCTATCCTTGTCTTTCGGTTCCTCGGAGGCGCTTTCGCAGCAGCGCCATTGACGAACAGTGGGTGCGTTCTGAACGGATGCATTCGGTCAGAAATTGCAACAAAGCCTGATGTGATGTTGCAGCGCAGTCCTCGGGGACATATGGGATGCTAAGTCTCGGGGCAAGGCTATGGTCATCTTCGCCGTCACACCCTTTGCCGGCCCTGCCCTTGGTCCGATAGTTGGAGGGTGGATTGCCACAGCTGGTGTCTCATGGAAATGGATTTTCTGGGTGCTGACTATCTTCGTGAGTCCCTAATAGACCCTTTCTCCCAAGATCCTTCACCTGATTGAGTTGCAGTCTGGCCTATGTTTCTTAATGATCCTGTTCCAGCTACCAGAGACATACGCGTGAGCACCCTGTCCCTCTGAAGCCGTGGATCGTTCACGCTTGACGCTGTCTTCCGCTCAGCCCTAAGATCCTTGTGTCAAAGGCTCGAAAACTTCGCAAGGACACAGGAGATGAACGATATCGCGCACCTATGGAGATCCAGACTCTGAACATTGCGCAGCTAGCAGAAAGAGTCATAGCGAAACATTTCCAGATATTGTTCTCAGAACCTGTCTTGATTGCAGTGAACCTGTACATGAGCGTACGCATACAACGCCATTCTGAATCTATAATGGCTGATTTCTAGCAGTTCCTGTCCGGCTGTCTCTACCTGCTCTTTGAAGCATATCCCATTGTTTTCACTCAAGGACATCATTTCAGTGCTGGTGAGTCGTTTCTCATGGGAACTTCGGCTTTGATACGGAATACATCGCATTGTTAGGTATCTCGGGCTTAATGTTCCTTCCTATTTTCGTCGGCGGTGTTCTAGGGGTTATAACAGTGAGCTCGCTGTAGATATCCTTTCCTACCTTTAGCATTTACCGATTGCTACCAGTACCTTGTTTTCTTCGAACCTCGCTACGAGAAATCTATGGTGCACTATGCTCCGGAGCCTGTGCCGGCAGAAAGTCGCTTGGAGATGACGATGCTCGGGGCACCTCTCTTCGCACTATCTTTCTTCTGGTTCGGTTGGACATCATATCCTTCAATCTCGTTCTGGTCGCCGATGCTTGCCGGCGGAATGATGGGGCTCGGGATTTTCTGCATCTTCGTACGTTCATCTGACCCTATATTACCTACCAGTGGCTGACCGCAGTGGTTTTACAGCTCTCTCTCTTTAACTATGTTGTCGACATGTACCTGTTCGTTGCGGCTTCTGCGCTGGTATCCTTGACAGTCTGTCGAAGCATATTCAGTGCGGTATTTCCGGTAGGCTTGTTCACCCTGTACGCCACGACCCCCGTTGACGAAAACCTCTCCAGCTATTCGCACGCCAAATGTTCATCACGCTGAACCCCCGATGGGCTTCAACGTTACTTGGGTGTATTGCTATCCTGTTGATGCCGATACCATTCATCTTCCAAAGGCAAGCTGCTTTGCATTTTCCCAGCCAGTTGTGGACTGACGCATCAAAGGTATGGCGCTTACTTGCGGTCGAAATCCAAGTATGTGCCGGCAAAGGTCGCGATAACGAATACAGTCCAGGTGTGAAAGCTTTTCGAGACACTGATTTTCATACATGACGCTCCCTTCGTCGAGCCTTCACATACCACGTCTTCTTTCCTTGCATATGTCTGGTTGACACCCTTCGAGTGTCATCCCACCACTGCAATAGATGCCCATAGCAATAACATTTCCTGTGCAAGCAAGGCTATCGCAGATGGCTGGGATATATCTAAATTGGTATCATTAGGCGGTATAATTTAAAATATGCAAGTGTCATAGTACACAGTGAGTTCCAAGACGCAAGGCTCTGCAGGATTACCAGACTTCGTGATCGAAACGTTCCAGGACTGCTCCAGCATCTTCGACATCCTTTTGCGCCTTTTTCCTCATGTAGAAGATTGGGCAATCTCTGCTTGTGCAAAGGACGTCCTGCCGTAGATGGTCATTGGGAAGGGCTCAGAGGAGAATATGAATACTGCACACCTGATGAAGTGACCCTTGGCAGCGCTGACATTGCGTCCATAAACGTGAGAACCTAACTTGAAGCTCGGATGTTGTGAAGATCTATTCGAGATGATTAGCCGAAAATGATAGAGCTCTTGACAAGGAACATGCCTGTTTCTGGTACAGCTCTCCAAGTTTTGGACGGCAATTATTGCACACAGCACCGTCTGAAACGGAGGTCAGCGGCCTCTCATTTATCTAGATGAGCCTGCACTAACCCTTGATGCTGTTGTTAGCTCGCAACGGGGTCTTACACCCGAGGCATGTGACAGTCTTGACAGCAAACTTCATCAGACCGCCAACCGTCGGAGTGGCGATCTGGATCGTCCGTGTGTGATCGCCAGAAACTGCAGAAGGAATGCGTTAGTAAAGCCAAACGAGGGAGGAAAACAACGACACCAACGCAAAGACGAAGCCTTCTCGCCGAGGATGGGTTCGAAGATACGCATCAGAGGTTTTGACAGCTGATTCTCGAGGTAATACTTCGTGTCGATTGGGATGTTGTTCTCTAGAACGTAGATAGGATCCTCGGATTTCTCGTACGCCGCGGCGCCTGAAATTTCATCAGATGTGGGATAGAAGGTAGCAGGACGGGAAAATACCTTTCATTCCCTTGATGATAACATACGCGACACGATCTCCTAGAGCTGGCGCAGAACCTGGGTCGGACATTTAGTGGCAATCTTTGCGCAACATGCATAACACAATTACCTGCATCTCGTTGCTTCATGCGTTCAGCAAGCTCAACATGAGCCTGCTTTCCAACATAATCTGATATTTGTGAGTGAATCGACCACGCATCAAAAACCCTGCCTGGGTAGCATACCTGCTTTCGCAAGAGCCTTTGTGATCACGAGTTGCGACATGTCGACCCTATTTTGAAGCAAGTCTGAAATAATCTGCTTTGTGTAGCTGGGAATCGACTATTAGTAACGATCGCCCAATGCAAGGACGAAAGCAACGCACTCCTCGGCGCCCTTCACATCTCGGTCGATGAGCATCTTGTGCAAACAAGTCTCAATGACAGTAGAGACAAGGCGACAGTTATCTCTGCGAACAGTCTGATTTTCTTTCGTCAATTCCTGACCTATGTCGTGAAAATGTGAATCCCACCTCGATACCCTTCGAATCCATTTTGTCATACTTCTCGGGCCTTGTCCAGTACAAGCCAGCATAACGCTTTTTGCTGATGAGCAGGTAAGGGAAATACACCTTCTCGAATTCGAGCTTGATGGGTTTGATAAACTTCTGCGTCACGAAGTCGGCCGCTTCGCTACCTGATTGAAACGTTTCAATCAAGGAACGAAGCTATACACTCCGAGTTGCTTTACCCATTGTCATGACTTTCTCTAGTTCTGTAGGCCCGAATTTCACCATGACAGAATCCGTGTCACCGTAGATAACCTCCGCATTGTGCGCATGGCCGTTCGCGATGCAGTACTCAGCTTCCACCTCCTACGCATAGAGTTAGAGGAGAAATATATAGGCTTGTTGGCGCACTCAACGGATTTTGTTTTTTCAATCATTTGCCGGCCATAGGACGTCGTACTAGATGATATAGGCAGACATGGAAGTTTGCCGACTGTGGCACCCGTGAATCCATAGACCGAGTTGGCACTGATCTGAATTCCAAACAGTCAGATAACCTGCTCCAACGGAGACAAGTGAAGACATGCTTTACCTTCAACGCAAGTTGCCGTCCATCCAACACCGCACGTTTGAAAGGATCAGACTCTTTCTTCAAATCTGCCTTCGCACGTTTACGCGCCGCGATAAGGTCTTCCAGAATTGTGGGAAGGATACCCTTCCGCCTCGAAGCCGTAACGAAGAAGTCTGAATTATATGAGTACTGATACATTTTGGATTGAACTCGCAATTACCGTTGTTGGGGGTCTGGATGTAATCCACATCCTTTTGCAGGTTCAAACGGTCGATGGTAGTCTTATCGAGCAATGTGGTGTAACACAGGTTGTGGGCCATCATGATGGACGGGTACAAGGAACTGAAGTCGAGAGTCGCGATAGGGACGTCGTAGTAACCCTTTTTGGGTTCAATGACTGTAGCACCTTCATATTGTTCATCGGAGCCTACGCCAACATGAGAATAGTTGGATGACACTAGATGATATTTGTACCTTCTCCTCTCAATGCGGGAATTACATAGCCCTCTTCATTTGCCTTCCGGAACATCTGGGACAATACCTTGATGGACTGGCCGCGAGCAAGCAGGAAGTTGAACGGGACACCCGTCACACGCGCCATCTCGGTATAGTTGACGAAGCACATCAGTTTGTCCATCAGCCGCTGAGGAAGGTATGCATCCTGAAGATGTCGACCATTCAGCAGAGTTCGTAGAAGATAGCCGTTGTCCTTACCTTCAAACAGTACACAGCCAACCGTCTTCGAGACTCAGGTGTGCCATTTTGAAGCTCCGTGATGACCGAATGATGTACGTCCTCCTTCTGCTCTCCTAAGAATTGCGCACAAACAGAGTTCAGGGTATATGAGCGAAGTTTGTGTTCTCGCTGCATGTACTGAAGGATATCCAGCTGCAAACGGCCCTCCATGACGGTTTCCTTCGAGTCTCGCTGACCAAATGCCTTCGAGGAGAAATGCGTGTCTTTCACTTGCGTCTTGCTCCCTGGAATGCGATATTTAATATACGCAATCCATGGGAAAGGCTGGTAGACGTACCCTTGAATCGTCCCAGAAAGGGGAACTTGGTGGCCTTGATGGCTTGTGCACGATCAACAAGGTATGGCAGATCGAATCCAGAAATGTTGTATCCAATAATGAGATCAGGATCGACTTCTTCGACGAAGTCTCGCCACGCCTGCAGCATGGTTGCCTCATCGTCGAACGAGATAACTTGCGAGCCAACAATATGTGCGCAAGTGTTCAGAGTGAAGATGTTCCGAATGAATGGCTTGCTGTCCCCTAAAGTCTCATAAGAAACGAAGTATACACTCGGCGTAGAAAAAGTATACCTTGGCAGGTGACCATGTTTGCAATCTGGATGACAGGATCAACTTGAGCCTCCGGGAAGATACCCTTGCGGCCCGCACACTCAATATCGAAACTGAGGATGCGAAGAGGTGCGATCTTGGACCACGGCCCTTCGGGGGCATGAGATATAAATTTATCCCACCTGAACACGTTCAGAGTTGCAGACACGGATAGAGCATGGATAACCTACTTGACTTCCAACTCGATTTGACAATGAGACTTCTTCTTGTTGCCCTCGATAAGAGTGTAGTTGCCCGCAGGGACTTCGATCCAGTTCATTCCCACAACCTGGCCAGGCATCAAAAATTGGATTCATTAGAGAAATAAGCTACTCACTTTCGTGTCAATCATGAATCTGAGAATATACACGATGTTGCTCTCGTATGTGGCCACTTCGCCAGGGAAGAGGTCACCGTATCCGCACTCTCCCCTCTCAAAGATACGTAAAGAAAGCTTTCCATCAGTCCAAGACTGTAGAACGGAAATAAGGAGTCACTCATCTCTGACTGTAGGAAGCAACCTCGGTTCGGTGACAGTGATCTTCATGAAGGTCACGAGATCGTCCCCTTTATAACCCCATAGACTTCGCTTCACCACGAACTCGATGGAATCGACAACTCCCGTCAGATTCTATAAGGTGAAAGTGTACGAGTCAGCGCTGAAGATAGATTAACAAGCATACGACAGCTACATTGAGATATTGCTTGAACGGTCCAAGGTCGTCCTTCGTAAAACCACGAGGAACCGGGATGTAAAAGTATGGCAAGAAGTTGGTGACATGCGCTAAAACACTATGACCATCCTATAATTAAGCCCGTACGTCAGGTCTACCTTCATACGGAGTCGACATCATTTCCTACCTCTGTAACGCCAAACATTCGAATCTCCGCTCTCCCGTTATTGGAATCAGTTGACACTTCGATGTCAATTTGCTGAAACACTGTAAAAGGATGAACATATAGACTGTACGAAGAAACAGACTATAATCACTCACCTATTTTGTCATTGGCGGGATTAATACGAGGGCACGCAGGCCTTGGCCAGCAATCAGCTCCTCCCTCAGCGACTGCATACCAGTCAGCGGCTTTTCCGGATTATGCATGTGACGACGAACCGTTGTCATCGCCCTTGCTTTCTTCTAACTTCTCAAGCACGTCAGCGAATGACGGACGCGCCGCCAGTCCATTTGACTGAGAACCAGACGGGCCCTGCTCGTTCAGCTTGCGCTTCTTGGCAGCAGGTTCGTCTTTGGATGGGCTAGCAGTGGAAGAGTCATTAGCAGCCGTGGGCATTCATACGCTAACTGCAAGCCACTCACCGCGCGTCAGGCATGTTCTCTTTCGTCGTGCGGGTGGGTCCAGCCATTCAGCTACTCTGGAAATTCCGGGAAGTATGAGGTGTATCCGATACCACTTTCTCAGGTAGACGTGATATCCGACTGTGAAGAGGAAAAGAGTATAGGTACAGGGGGAATGGTCGTAACTCGAGGCAGGAGACGCGTCTGGAGCCGCAGACGCGCTCACTCATCGACTGTGACGCGTAAACGTGACGCGTGTGGTCGTGTTTGGCACGTTCGGCCGAGGTCGAGGCCGACCGCGTTCACCCTTCAAGTCCTCGGAGCACAATTACAAAGTTGAATGACTAGGATTAACGCGATTCAGGAGAAGTATAGAGGAAAATGTACAGTAAGATGTATGAGATATCGAAAGTAAGATGATGGGTATCATGAAGCAAGGTTCAGACGAATGAGACCTAGGTATCAAAAAATAAGGGTTACAGTATAGTATGGGTATGGTATTAGCATGGGTGCCGAACAGTCTTCGGGATGTGTACAGTAACTCGGTAACCTATATGTAGAAACGACGAACTCGTGATCATGCAACGTTATTACTCTGCTAAACTAAGGAAGGCGACTTGACTGCAGAAGGAGACAAACGAGACGTTAGCGTCGAGCGAGGGCTGGATAATTTTATCGACGACTTACCTACGAACCGGGTAGAGACGTCATGTTGTCATGGGCTGCGATTGATGTTCAAGGGCGATAGAAGCGGTTGTCGGGAACGATCCGCGTTCCCGTGCTTGACACGAGCGGCCAGTGGCGAGGGAGAGAACGACTGGTCGAAGCTGGAAGGGGACGGAAGCGCAGGCAAGTCAATCGGGCTATTGACCGCGGGGCTGCCTCCCATCACGTCCATAGGACTGCTCGTGAACGCCGATGCAGAGATCTCCGATGCAAACGATGACCAGGACGGGAGGCCAGGCTGGAAGAGAGCACCGTCGCCATTCTTGCCTGCTGAGGGTCGAACGGGGCATGGAGTGAACGGTGCGTTGAACTCCACGGCGTCAGAATCATTGGCAACCTCGGCAGTCGTTACATCTGATTCGTCGGGTGTCACCGCCAGCTCAGGAAGGACGCTGGTGGTGGTTGACGAAGGCGTGCGGCTGGAGAGAGGATGGTCCGGTGTCAATACCGGCAGGCTTCCTTCAAGGGATCCGACGTTGGTGTTCTCTGTGCCTTGTACGAATGACCTATCTCCGAACGAGATTTCAGATGGCCAATGTGGCATCTGAGGATACGATACATCCTGTAGCAGAGAAACGTCCGCGATTATCTGAGAAAGATCGACAGTCGACGAGGAAGTCGAGGACTCCAATCCATGCGACCCTATGACTCGAACATTAGGAATGTCTTCGCTGAGGGAATGAAGAGTAAACTCACTTGGTGATACCGAATCCCGTTGAAGAGGTGTGTCCGCCTTGATCCTTGCCTCTAGAACTTCAATGCGCTCACGAAGGGCAGCAGCCATGAACTGAGCCTGAGATAGCTTGAAATCCCAGGACTCGTTGGTCTTCTCTAAGCGCTGTTTGAGTTGAGAGATTATACTGTCCCTTGCCTCTATTTCCTGTAAACGCTGCTTGTCCACGGTAGTCGCATACTGTGTCCAAGATCGGGACGCCTCGTGCAGAGCGGCATCGATCGCTGGAGGATCCGGGATATGATGGTCGTCGTCAAACCAGCTGTCGTCAGACTCGCATGAATCACTTGCGTCGTCGTTCGGGTTGTATGGGATGAAGATCGTGCCCCGAACGACGCTGCACTCCGACATGTCGGAGTCGGAGTCGTATGGATCATCCTCCAAACCGAGGTCCGCTGCGTCCGTTCCATAAACAAGGGACTCGGTGTCATGCGCGCACGAGTCGCAATCGGGCGCACTGTCCGCCGGATAGAGGCCTAACGATTCCGCTCCATTGGCCGAGTACCCACGCTGGCGGGCCAGTGCAACGTCGACTTCGGGACTGGTCTGCGTGCAAGAGTCGTTCATTATGGGGCTGCGTCTAGAGGAGAGTTGGGCACGGAGAGAAACGATTGTAGCGCGCTCCTCCTCTAATGCGGACTTGAATTCGGCGCACTGAGACCGGTAGTTGTCGTTGTCCAGTTCCAGTTGCTGAATGCGAACACCTGTCCTCGCGTACTCTGCGCGACGCAAACGCACAGCTGCAAGATTGTACGCCTCGGCCTTTTCGAGACTTGATTTCAGCTCCTTGTTCTCCTGCAACTGAGAGGTGATAGTTCGCGTGTAATTGTCCATACGTTGTTCGAGTGCCTGTTTGTCCGCGAAGAGTTTACCGGCTATCCGCATAATCGAAGCGGCCTCCTGGTGAGCAGAGTCCAGTTTCCGTCGCAGATGAGTTAAGCGCAGTGACCCATAGCGAGTGATCAATTGCAGCCCGTCGCGCAACACCTTCTTGGCGTGGTCATTGCTCTTCTTGTTCTGCCATCCCGAGCGACGAAATCGATCAACGTCAGTATCGACTACAACACCGCAGAACAGTGGACACTCACCGATGCCATGACCGTGTTGTGACGAGTATGGACACGATAAAGTATCCAGACTACGAGTCCGAAGCACAAAAGCATGGACTGTGAAGATAATGAGTATACCAGTCCTCAGAAGAGCGAACGAGACTTACGGCGTCAGGATCGTGTTCCCATATACCAGAGTATACATAGATCCATGTCGAATCCAAGGACGAGTCAAGCCAGAGTTGCACGTGCGGTAACTCCGATACACCGAAAGAACTTTGTCGCAGAATGCGAAGGCGTCCGAGAAGTCCTGTAGTCCAGATCCTTAGAGTTGTGGGGTAGGGATGTTGATGAAAAGTCCGTGTGTGTGATGCAAGCCGTGAAGAACGAAGAAGGGAGAGATGGTATGAAAAGATCGCTTGAATACCGAGACCGCTGATACGATTCTTGATTCCAGAAAGTAGATTGGTCCAGGGGCTAAAATCGAAAGAGATATCCGGGAAAGAAAGAACGATACTGAAGCTAAATACGAAACGCTCTTGAAGCTCCGCGACGGCGGCATCAAAGAGGAGAGACGATACGATGAAACCAAGAAGATAGATCCAAAACCAGTCGAAGTCCATGTCAGAGGGTTGCGGCTCAAAGAGCGCAACTGACATTGGCGGCGGGAAGTCGCAGTAGATAATGGTATGGGGAAGTAAATCCCCAGTCCACGAGACGACAAAATCGTCCGGGACCTCAAAATCTACGGCCTCGCTACCAAGCCACGAAAGATCCGTGGCCTCCATGGTCCATACGATGAGCGCTTGTCCGGGAGAGGCGACTTCAGTAGTCGCCGTACTGAGCTTATCGTCGTTGGGCTGGGCGGGACAGGTAGCGGAAAGGTGGGTGAGGGGGCAAACCGGGGGCGAGAGAAGGCCAGAAGAGACGAAATGAGAAGTAATAGGATTCATAGGGGTAGTGTGGAAGTATATGGGGACGGCGGTGCGCTCGGCGGGAGCGTTCTGAGTCTGCTGTGGGCTGGCGGGCAGCGCACGGTGGTGGAAACCACCGAGGCCGAGCATATGGATGCCGCCTAGAGCTAACCGCTGAATAACAACGGTTAGGTCTAGAACGGCGGCGATGATTGTCATGAGAGCGAGCATGGTTGGAGCGTTATGTGCTGCAAGTGGGTTCGAATGTTGTATGTCTGTAAGGAAGAGAGGGCTGGCGGCGTTGAGTGTATTTCAACGGTCACGCAACGTTTCCCAGGCTCGAGGACAGATATGCATGACCACGGTGACAAATTTTACCTACTTCCGCGAATAAAGTTGGTCAGGATGGCTATGGAGAGATCACGCACAGGAGTTGACATGAATTGAGTGGGCATATAGCGGGTACATCTGAAGGAACCAAGGAATGCCGAACGTCGCCCGAACTGGAGGCGAGGCGAAAAGCTTTGGAGCTGACAACAAAGCTATTCAAAACCCTTTTCAGTTTGCCTGTATTACCATTTATACAAACGGCTATAACGGATGTGCTTACATTCCATCCCCCATGTTGACCGGCATTGCATCGGAACTGGTTCATCCGTTTGCGCTTCTTTGGGAACGTGGAGTTAGCAAGGTACGTGACGTGCATGCTTACTGGAGACTTCGAGCTTGGACGACATAGAGAAGCTAGAGTTTTGCAGAATACGCATGAGTCAATTACAACCCTTGACTACAGTAGTTCGGTTGCATGCTCGGGTATGCGTAGCATCTATGCTCTCGAGGTGCGGAGCAGGAAGCGAGAACATTCGAAAACAATGTTGTGGAATACGGTGTAGCAATTCGCGAAGTTAGAAGTGCTGTGGAGGCACGGAGACATGGGTGTTACACGGGTGCAGACGGTGGCAAGAGCAGAGGACCGTGGGCGCGTCGATACTTCGGGTGCTTCCAACATCAGAGCAAATTCACCGACACGGCGGCGCCGCACCACGCGACTTGCTCGTTGCATCTCACTTGTCTTAGATTTTACTTCAATTAAGGTATTGCTACAGAATTTATACATCGACACCTAGTGCTTCATTCTCTATTTCCAGATGTTCGATGGCCCAAATTACTGCGTAAGGAAAAGTTCCCGAACAGTCTTCAGGGTATCTGCCGGACTCGACACAGTATGACCGATTGTCCTGGGGTCGGTGAAGATCTCGTAGTCGTTTCCGCCCTGAAATGCATTGGTTCGTTTCTCATATGTGACAAGATGGATCTGGCAAACCTTGTATGTTTTGTCTCCAAAAAAGTGGATCTCCTCGAACCCTTCACGCTCGACGTGCTTGAGGGCGTACGTCTTGTCCCATCCGTTCGGGAACACGTCGAAAGAGATTTCACCACCAATAGCAAAAGTCAGGCCGTAGTCGGCGAACTTCTCCTGGAGCACCTTCACGAAAGCCGTACGAATTCCGTGCACCTGTAATACGCGTTAAGACCAGGCATCGTACTTCCTGCAACAACCACGTACCTTGTCATATGCATTGAATTCATGGCGTTCCTGGATACTGTATACAGCCTACCTTGAGACGATGGATGCAATGAGAGAAAGAAAGGCGTACGTGGCGTTACGTCCAATAGGGCTGACATTCATCATGCCGTTGCGGAATTCCACGAATGTGCCACTAGATAATACGCGGCGATCAATGGCCGCACAATGCAGAACAGTAAAGCGCGTACCGTTTGATAGGGATGTCCAAGTCTGCGATGTAGTGCAAGCAGAAATTGACGAGCTTCTTATATTTCTCTTCGCCGACGAATTTGATGAAAGACTGGGACTCCAGAGGCTTGCCTAGTTTGTAGGCAGTGAGGCCATTCTCGGCGAATGCGAAATCAAAGTCCTCGACGACTGGTGATATAGCATCGCGCTCAACATGGTGCACCACACAGCAGCACAGAACGATCTACGTACCAGGGTGGCCAATATACAACTGTTCGGATATCTTGTTAAAGTCGGACCCGCCGACAAAGCCAATGGCCGCCTGTTTGCGCAGCTCCTTGAGAAGCTCTACGATCTCGGGGGATACTCCCTGACTGCAGATGTCAAACACGTCGAGTGCCATTTTGTCGAGAGACTCACTTGGCGTGCAGGCGTGAGCGTGCCATCGACATCGAACAAGACGAGCTTGGGCCTGCTAGCAAAATCCGCCGAAACCATGCTGAAGAATGGGTGATATGGTAGATTCTGGTGTGGGTATGGGTGTAGGAGTTCCACGTATGCGCGCTTCAATACTTTTGTAGCAGACTGCCGATGCTGTACTCGATACGTTTTGGCGCCGGCGATGTCCGTTGAGAGATCTTGTCGCCGATCTGCCTCGGTTCCTGTCCCCGGCTCGGAATCCTGAGCCTGACTCAAGCTCAGGCCAAAGCTTATACAACTCCCACTGTTGACTCCCGCGCACCGCCAGACTGACTCTTTCCAGCAACGTCTACAACACTGACTCATGAAACGCTGACAAAAGAGCGCACAGAGTCCTGTATATAACGTCAAGCAAGGTGTCATTCGAATATCTCGCACTAATTCCTCTGAAAACGCCCTCAAACCCTGGCACCAATGGCACCTATATCGCAGTACCATGTGTTTTCGCTGCCGCCCGAGCTCTTGCAAAGCTTGACTCTGCGAAACGCGTTTTCGCAAGTCCCGGAGCTGCCACCCTCGCGCGCGGAGTCTCCCCAGCCCGCAACCGGCCCGACCGCAGCTAGCTCCAGGTCATGTAACGTCTGTCTCGGCGCGTCTTTCCTCGATGTCGACGAACAGCGCGTGCACTATCGCTCCGACTGGCATCGGTACAACGTGAAGATCCGGCTGAAGGGAGGAGATGCAGTTTCGGAGGCAGACTTTGCAAAGCTAGTCGATGGTGCGTGGACTGTCTTGTGTGATTCTCATGCAGTGGGATTCATTTTGTGTGCAGCATTGGAAGACTCCATATCAGGATCCGCATCCTCGTCTGATGACAACGACTCCGAGCAGTCTGACGCAGTCCGGGATCTACTGCAGAAAACCAAGATCAACTCCAGATCACCTTCGCCTTCCTCGGAAGCTCTATCAGCACCTCAAACCGCCCTCACATGGTTCCATTCACCTCCCGCCACGCAAATCGGTGTGTACAGGGCCATATTTCCCCGCACATCATCTCCGGCGACATATGTCGATGATCTCAGGGAGATGCAGAAAGGTGTTGGTGAAGGGCGGAAGTGGGCCATGTTTATGGTTGCTGGAGGACATTTCGCAGGCGTGGTGGTGCGCGTTGGAAAGCCGGAAGATGCAGAGGAGGAAGCTGAAGATATCACGAAGAGGAGGAAGCCGAAGAAGCCTAAGCCGGACACGGAGGTGTTGCTGCACAAGACTTTCCACCGATATACCAGTATGTGCTGCTGACCTCTAGCTCAAGGTATGTCGCTAATTTGAGTCCACAGCTCGTCGGAAGCAGGGTGGATCCCAGTCTCTGAACGACAACGCCAAAGGCAATGCAAAAAGTGCTGGTGCTCAGCTTCGAAGATACGGAGAGCAGGCGCTTCGTGATGTGAGCCATTTCTTTGGTGACTGAAGGAATCTTAGGACTGAAGAATTATCCAGGACATCCGTAATCTTCTGACAGATTGGGCAGAAGAGATTGACCAATGCGAGAGGATATGGATACGTGCCAGTGGTTCGAATAGGCGCATATTTCTCGACTATGAGGGCGCCATTATACCCAAAGGTTCGCACCTTGATCATATGTATCAAGGGCATGACACTGACTGTACCGACAGGTGATGAGCGACTACGAACGTTCCCATTCCCAACTCGTCGACCGGTATGTGTCCGCCTCTAAGTCTCTTGTTCTGTACTCACGTGCTGTGCAGACACAATCGGAGCTCACGCGCTGCCTTGCGGAGCTCACTCGAGTCAAAGTCTCTCACTTCACAGAAGATGCCCTGCGCGCCCAAGATGAAGCCTACCTCGCCTCTCTACCAAAGCCCAAACCTAAGCCTCAGCCTGCACCCGCTCCTGCACCAGTACAGAAGGTAGCCGAGCCGAAACTATCCAAAGAGGAAGAAATCCTCCGCGACAAATGGTCCCGACTCTTGGAGATGATCCACAAAGGACGCCTGGACGCCCTGAAGGCCTTCTGGGAGCGCGAAGGCGCGAATCTGGGGGGCATCGACGCCCCGATACCCGACTGGACGGGCGAGCGATACCGCACACTGCTCCAGCTCGCCACTCAGCTAGGCCAGGAGGATATCACCGTATGGCTGCTCGAGGAGGCCCGGGCCGACCCCACCATCGAGGTCCCCTCGAATATCGCAGTCGAGAAGCTCGACGAGGACGCCGCGGATGCAGCTCCGGCACAAGCGGGCTCGCGGCGCGTGGCTTTCGATCTTGCACGTTCGCGCGCTATCCGCGATATATTTCGTCGGTCTGCGGGCGCGCACCCGGACTGGTGGGACTGGCTTGGCGCGGGACATATCCCGAGCATCCTCAGCAAGGAGATGGAGGAGAGTCGGGAGGAGAAGAAGAAGGTGCGCCGGAAGGGGCTGAAGGACAAGGTGCGCGAGCGCGAGGCGAAGGAGAAGGAGAGGGAAAGCACGGCGTCGCCGGTGGAGGTTGTGCAGCCGAAGCCCGCCGCTCAGCTGGAACCTCGTTCTGGGCCGAGAAAGTTGGGTGGGAGCTCGGGGGCTACAGAGGGCGTGGCCGGCCTGACGCCAGAGATGCGCGCGAAGATCGAGAGGGAGAGGAGGGCGAGGGCTGCTGAGGCGCGGTTGAAGGCGCTGGGCGGGCGGTGATTGACGGTGACAGTGTATTCGATTGCCTTCGACTGTAGCAGTTTAGATGATACTTGTAGGTTGTAGCATTACGTGCGCCATGGCCTCTAGAGTCGATAATTGGTCTGTTCCTGCATGATGACTGTGGGTTAATTACAAGTTGACAATACTCGGGTCTTCTGAGCCAAGCTTGGCTTATGCTTTTCTTCATGTTCTGTCATCTACAACCCCTGGGCCCTGCATGATCACTTCATGCATGCATGCGTGCGCAATGCTTGAGGAGGTCTCATGGTGATACGGCTGCACAGGGTAGTCATGCATGCCGACTCGGATTACCACTAGGCGCCCATGACTCGTGTCGGCAAAACATCGGAGAAATATTTCAGACACGAACGGCGGTGTGCAACAACCGTGTTCTGTAAAAACGCACTCATCTAGTCTGCTAGAACCACTCTATACCCAGGCCAGCTTACTTCTCGCGCTGTGACAGCTTCATCGACGCGCATTTCACGCATTCAGACAATCCAAGAACCCACTTCTCAATATGCCGACTACCACGCTTCACTTTGATGCAATGTAAGGATGCTGGACTCTCCCATCGCGCAACTTCTACTGAACTGAAGCTCGAATTCTATGTGGGCAGTCTCTTTGATATGGATGGCACGCTTATAGATTCTACGGCGGGTGTCGTGGGCGCATGGGAGCTGTTCCGCGAGACATACCCGTGGATTGATGTCGATGATATCCTGAGTTGTGCGTTCTTCCTCCCAATCGCCTCTGATCAATCCATCTTATTCGCATGGTGCTCTCGTTTCTACCGAACAGCCTCGCACGGTGTGCGGACAGTGGAGAACCTCCAGAGACACTGTAAATTGGACGATCCCGTAGAGCTGGAGGTACGTTTTCCATACTTACCAGCTTATTCGGGCTTCGCGTTCTAAACTCAGGCCATGACAGAACGAGGCCGAGCGCTTCGAGAAAGCAATCGTCACGACCTCGCACGACAAGGGCAGGAAGGGCATCGTCATGCTCCCTGGAGTGCGCGAAATCATGAACGACGTGCGTTCGCAGCGTGGACTCTTCTTGATGCCGCGTGATTCCTGACTAGTGATTCTCGATCTTGGACAGCTTTCGCCAAGACGGAAACAGCCCAACCAGGTCTGGACGATTTGCACGTCTGCGACGCGTGCGTACGCGTCGTTGGCGCTCGAGACGGTCGGAATCAGCCTTCCCGATGGCGTCGTGTTCGCTGAAGACGTGGAGAAGGGCAAGCCTCAGTAAGTTGATGGCTGCTTCTATCGCATTAGAGGATGCATAACTGATGCGAGTCCACTCAAGGCCTGATCCTTACCTTTTGGGAGCGAAGCGCTGCGGCGTGAAGCCGGAGAACTGTGAGTGCTATCTCGGAGGATGTTTCAGGCGCACTGATTTCTCGTGGACAGGCCTGGTGGTAGAAGACGCGCCTGCGGGCGTTCGCAGTGGCAAGGCCGCAGGATGCAAAACCCTCGGCTTGATCACCTCTCACAGCCGTCAACAGATGGAGGAGTGCCAGCCTGACTTCCTTATCGACAACTTATCGAGGTAAGTGTGCCATGTGTGCCATGTTCACGATGATGCCCACTTACCGTGTCAATGATGCGCAGTGTTTCGGTCGAGGCTACGGAGAACGGGGTCAACGTGACCATCACGGTGAACTAGAATATTTCATTAGAAGAGCAGGGCTCCCACGGATATAGACGTGCAAGTGGATATTAGAGGACGCTGAACGCCTAATTGCTTTTAGTATAGAGCTCGACAGGTCGCCGAAATCCTATACCAGAGATCTATTAGACACATACGAGTTATTGAGAGGACCAATACTTACTGCCTTCTCCGACTTCCCCTAATCGCCGAGGACCCTCGAAACCGATCTCCTGCAGCAGTTCGTCGAAGCTTTCGGGTCTGAGCTTCAAGTTCTTTGCATTCTCCTGGAGGACCTGCGATATGACCATAAGCATCCTTGCAGCTCGTGCGCAGATGGCCGCAGGTGCTTACTGAGTCGAGCTTGCGAGCCTTCGTATACGAGTCCCATTGCTGAGGCTCGAACACGAATGTTCCCCCAGGTGATAGTACATCGTATATGCGGCGGAAAAAGCGCTTCAGGCCTTCGTCTCCTCCGTTTAGGTGTATCCATTTTGACACAGAGAATCTGTTTATATCATCAGCACTGAGATGCCACTGAAGAAACAAAGCTTACGCTACGACAACATCATAGCTGCCCGCATCCTCTGGAATGGTCTCGTTGGTCCAATCCGCACGTCGGAAAGAAATATTGTGCGGAAACTCCTCGACGCCGCCTATGACCTCCGCAGGCGGGACCGGAAGAGGTCCAAACATGTGCTGACACGAAGCTGGGAAGTAATCCGCTTTGACAACCTTAGGAAGAGGTTCAGCATGCGTGTCCTTTCCACCACGTTTCCGCTTCTTCTTCGGCCGGTCATCCTCGTCATCTCGTGGTGGCTCACTGTCGACGGGCTGTTGGTGACTCCATAGCATCCTCCTGCGTTTCCACGCCATGCGGACCAGCGCGTCGTCGATGTCCACGCCGACGACGCGTCGTGCGCCCCACGTCTGCGCTGATACTAGTCAGCTCCGTACCGATGCGCTGTGCGGGGTCACTTACCAATCTCGCAAGAAACCCAGCCTTCGTTGCATCCTATGTCCAATACACGTGCTCCGAGGAGCAGTTCGCGTGGCAACAGCGAGAGACGAGGATCGCAGGGTCCGGGATGGTGGTTTAGGTAGCTTCATTGCGAATGAGCACTCAGACTTGTCACAGTTGTGCTGCGGTGTGAACGCACCCGTGGTAGTTGTGATAGTTCCCGTGGGTGGGGACTGTTGAGCTTACTGTGGTCATTGACGCGCGTCGAGCTCAGGACAGGATGAAAGGGTATATGGGAGATGTGGTAAGAGTACTAGTCGGCGCGGGCTTGGTTCACAACCGACGTCATAGCTTAGCGCACGCAATAAAATTAAGGTGGGCGCTTGAGCTCTACTGCGGCAAGTGCTGAAACAATCTTGTACACGAAGTCTCCTACATCGCTAATACAGCTACCAGCGTTACTGTTCTGTCGGTTTTAGCAAGGGCCTATAGGTATCAAGGGTCCTCATAATTTTTATTTGACGTCAGCTTTTGCCCAAGGACCTGCTCGACACAAATTCAGCTCGGAGGCAGGATATCTCTTCTGATTCGCTGTGTTATACATATTTTGTAATTTAGGACTGCAAACCTGCAACCTTGCGTTTAACCGTACACACCATGCAGAAATGAACGAACGAACATACCCCCGCTCTACGCCGCACGAGGGCGGCACCCACACACACTCGCCCCGGCCGTGTAGCCGATCCCGCACGACTTGCAGCTCGAACCGCATTCCGAAGCACCAAACGCGACAGCAGCCTGGTCCCGTTTCTTAACTTCCTTCACGATCCACGGGCTCACGAAGCCTCTGGCCTCAAGCTGGGCAAGCGAGAGCTTGTCTGCGCCCTGAATCCTCCCGAGGCAAGACTGGTGCCGAGCAATCAATACGGAGATACAGACGCGTGCAACAGACAGCGGTGCTTACCGGTGCGCCGCAGAAGCAGTCAAAGGGCTGGTCCATGTGCCACTCGGTGCTCGGGTAGAAGAAGGTCACTGATTGGGATCAGACATTGCAGCTTTCACGTGTAGACGACGGCTGGGCTCACTTGCTTCTCCTGCACGGATGGGTTTGAGAGCGCGCGCGTGCCATTTGGAACGGTCGGGGGAGGAGAGGTCGAAGGCGACGTTGGGCTCGCACGAATGGTTCACTACAGCGCGTTGTAGAGCACAGCTGACAGGCCGGGAGGGACGGGTGCGTACCGTAGACGAGGTCCGAGTTCAATTCGATGTGGTCGTCAGGCCCAGAGCCGCACTGCACGCTAGTGTATGCCTTGGGGCCCTGCGTCAGACCTTCGAGGAGAGCAATGGTCTCTCCCTCTTTGAAATCCTAGTGCGGGGTTAGCTTTAGCGAGCTGCCCTTGCAGGTACTCGACGTGCCTTGCTTGCGACGCAAGCAGAGAAGAAATCGCCGGGCTTGAACTCCACAGCGAACAGTCCAGGGTGGCTGGGCGTGTAATTCTCCTGTGCGGGCTTCATGTTAGCGGGAACGCTGTATGCTACTGACCGGTACGAGTAGTTGAAGGGATCGCGGTCAAACGATAATGGGGTTTCGGAATCGCATTACAATCCGGGGGTAGTCCTGGAAAAAGAGAGGAATTTCCCCGTGATTTCTAGCAACATGACGGAGGCGACCGGACGGGGCTGCCGCGCTCATCGATTGAGGGGCGCGGCGATGCCCCCGCGCTGAGGAACGCGGGCTCCGATGACTCTGGGCATCCTCAACGCGGCACGCGGCACGCCACAGACGCGCTCCGGACGCCGCGCCGTCGTTGCCGAGTCGCGCTGTCGGAGCGCGAACCTTGCACAACTGCAAGGGACTTGCCGAAACTCTAATCGCGCACCGACACCCCCACCCCGCCGCGCCTGCCAAAAGTCTTTACGCCACCCGCCTCCGACACCCTCAAGACACCCCGCCCGACCCCGACGCCCACACATCAGCGATGGCCCCCACCAAAAAGTCCAAGGCCGCCAAGTCGACCGAGTCCATCGCCGCGCGCCTCGCGCTCGTCGTCAAGTCGGGCAAGTACACGCTCGGCTACAAGTCTGCGCTCAAGCAGATGCGCAACAGCAAAGGTGCGTGCTCCCGTCTGCTTCTCCCGCGGGGCTGGAGCGTCAGGCTGAGAAGGTCCCTGTGCTGATGTCGCGCGTGCGCTCTGCTCCAGCCAAGCTCATCCTGATTGCCGGCAACTGCCCCCCGCTGCGCAAGTCTGAGATCGAGTACTACGCCATGCTCTCGAAGACCACCGTGCACCACTTTGCGGGCACGAACGTTGCGCTCGGCACGGCGGCCGGAAAGCTCTTCCGTGTTGGGTGAGTGCTCTGCGTATAACGTTGCGAGGATAGGTTGCTGATGTGCTGTGGGTGTGCTTTAGTGTCATGACCATCACCGACCCCGGTGACAGCGACCTCCTCGCTGTTGCGGAGGGCCAGGCTGCTTAAAAGACCTCGAGCGAGGACGGTGGATGTTTGTATGCTATACCTTACCAGATATTATGAGATAGGCACGCACATGACACGCATTTTGCTCCTATGAGCCGCATACAACTTCGTCGTTCGAACCCATGAGATACCGTCGGCAGATGAGATTACAGTGCTTCATGGGAAGCAGGAAAGAAATCGTAATGAGACAAGAATATGGGGCTTCTACAAAAGACAAGGAGACATTTCCAGAACTGCTTTGGGTCCGCGCTCGCTGTAATCTGCCTTCGATACAAAATTCTTGCCGTTCGGGTCGTGGAACGTGATCTGAATACGTATGTGTTAGTCACCGGGCAGTGAAAAAGGAGGCCCTGCTGCTCACTTTTGCGACAATGCTGGATCCCAGGAATGCGGCCAACCCGTCTCCCTTTTCTCGATATTCTGCGAAGTACTCCGCTACTTTGACTAGGCGTACGCTTCGAGGCTGGACATCGTTCGCCTGGTCAGGACTGCTGAGAATATATGGTGACAAACGTGACTGCAAAGCCGGACCGATGCCTATATGAAGCGTGAAATGAGCGAATAGCCATGGGCCAAGAAGATATACCTACCTTTCACATGGCTCGCAATATCGCCAGTGACTAGCAGCCCACCATAGATATACTGCCGAATATCCACCTCTGCTTGGCCAACAGCATGCCCGACCGCCTGATGCAGCGGCATAAATAGCCCTTCCTTCGCTCTCCTCTGCAGCTCCTCCGCGCCTTCAATGGGAGTCAACAAGTTCGGATCAAACAGCGGCTCGCAGAACCGATGGCGCTCCTTGCCCAGCGTGAGCTCCTTCCCGCGGAACTGCACCGTGACGAGGTCGAGCGCCTCGATCTCGCGCGCGCGCGCCTGCTCCGCGGCGCTCGCCTTGGCCGTCGCGCGCTTCTTCATGCCGCTCTCGATGACGGCCTTTTCCTTGCCGGCGACGAGCACCGCGGCGATGTCCGTGACGCCCTCGTCTTCGACCTCGCGCGCGCCCTCGCCGTCGGAGGGCACCTTGACGAGACCCTCCTGCCAGACCTGCCGTGCGAGCGCGCGGAGGGTCTCGTCGAGTGCGGCGCCTTCCAGCGGGGCGTCGGGCGGGGAGAGGGAGGACATGACGGAGGTGTTGGAGCGGAGGAGGTGCGCGAGGAAGCGCTCGCAGTCGTGCGTTCCGAGGAGGATGGACGTGCGCGCGTAGTGGATGGGGAAACCCTCGTAGACGGGGGTGACGTCGGTGTAGGTGTCGTTGATGTCGACGGCGACGCCGCTGATGGTGTTCGCGGCGTAGAGCTGCGCCATGGGCCGGTCGAGGATGCTGAAGGCGGCGACGTTGAAGCGCTCGAAGAAGACCTGGGCGATGCGCTCGAAGGCATCGCGGGACAGGCCTGGGTAGAGGCAGAGAAGGACCGGCGACTCGAACTGGACGCGGCGGAGTTGGAGGCTCGTGAAGAGGACGTATTTCCTGTGCAGTTCGGTTGGAGAGGTAAGTAGCAAGAACACAAACAGGACTCACCAGAGGGCTTCGACCTGGATCCAGTCACGGATTTCCCCTTCTGCAAATGGCCAGGAGATGATGAGGTCCTGGCCGGCTTCTATCGCCTCGTCGAGCTGTTTGCCGACCAGGTAGTCTGTTACACGAACGGCGGATATGGGCTGAGACTGCGGCACGCTGGACGCGGCACGACTCGTCGATGCAGACGGCTGCACGTCGAGATTGTCTCCCAAGCGAAACTGGGGCTTGTTCGTGGATGGGGTAGCCAAACCATTTTGGAGGTCGGCGCTAGGGCGGATGCCGACGCGCGCAGGGATTTCCTGGGGACGAAATTAGGTTAGAAAAGAGGCAGAAGATAGAACACACGATGGAGGGCGCGTGGATAAGGTCGTGGAGACCGAGCCCGGCGCGTATGAAGGTGCGGCCGGACTCGATAATGACGATGCTCGAGTCGCGAAAGCCGATGTTGCTCATGGTCGCGGACAGTCGGCGCTCGGGTTAGGGTCGCTCGCCCTCGCGTTATTTGTCCACATTGATCCAAAGCGCGACGCGTCCGACCATGATCAGGCCATTTCCTTTTCTTTATTCCTATATATGCCCCCTTTCCCCACGTCTCTCTCCTCTCACCCGTAGAACGCTATGTGGCCGCCCATAGACATCCCAGACTCTGGAGAAAAGCCCTTTACTGATTATTCGCGCTGGCGCCTTCGCGACACCACCGACGGCAGTCACCTCTGGGACTACCTCCAGACAGACGAAGAATGCGCTGCTAAGCCGCAGACGGACAAGGATAGGTACTTCCTCGGCATACCTCTTGTACGCACACTGTCGTTTCTGCAGTATGCAGTCGCTCAAAGGTGGTCACCAGGACTTGCCAGCCTTGACCAAAGCAGACACCCCGCTTGATGCTGCGCGGAACGGCTACACATTCTACAAGAAGCTCCAGTCGCCGGACGGTCACTGGGCCGGCGAGTATGGCGGGCCCATGTTCCTTCTCGGTGGTTTCGTCATTGGGTCTTATGTCACCGGCATGTCCTTCACGGAGCAGGAGAGACTCGAGTTGATCCGCTACATCCTCAACCATGCGAATCCTGAGGACGGAGGATGGGGCTTGTGAGTGCATACCGCTTGAGAAATGCCTCGCATCATCTCATGCCTTCAGACATATCGAGGGCGAGTCGACGGTCTTTGGAACCGGGCTGAACTATGTCGCAGTGAGGCTGCTTGGCATTCCCGCGGAACACCCCGCCATGGTCAAGGCCAGAGCGACTCTGCACAAGCTCGGTACGTGACAGCGGCACTAATTGTCCTACTCGACATTCTCAACGCATATAAAGGAGGTGCGACGGGTATGCCCTCATGGGGCAAATTCTGGTTGTCAATCCTGAATGTGTACGACTGGGACGGAAACAACCCGATTCCGCCAGAACTTTGGTAGGCTACCCTCCCCTGCATCCCGCAGAGCCTATTCTGATCATATACAGGGTGCTGCCTGACTGGCTCCCTTTCCACCCATGGCGCTGGTGGATCCACACCCGCACAGTATATGTGCCTATGAGCTACCTGTACGGCATCAGGTTCAAGGCCGAGGAGGACCCGCTCATTCTCTCTCTTCGCGAAGTACGCCCCCATACATCCCACTACTTTCGACGCTCACCTTGTCATCAGGAACTATATACCCAGCCATATGATACCATCGACTGGCCTGCGCAGCGTAACAATGTCTGCGCGGTCGACCTGTACGCACCCCACAGCACAATCTTCGACATGATCGACGTCGTCCTCGGCATGTACGAGCATTGCACCATCCCTCCCCTGCGCCAGGCGGGGCTCGACCGCGCCTACGACCTCATCGTCAAGGAGGACGAAAACACAGGCTACCAGACGCTCGGGCCTGTGTCGAAAATGATGAACCTCATTGCGCGCGCGGTCGTCGAGGGCCCCGAGAGCGAGGCGTACAAGCGCCACGAGGAGAAGCGGCGCGACTTCTTGTGGATGGCGGGCGAGGGCATGATGGTGTGCGGGACGAACGGCAGCCAGCTGTGGGACGTCGGCTTCATCACGCAGGCGCTCGTCGAGACGGGTCTGGCGCAGGACAAGGGGAACCACGCGAGCCTGGTCAAGGCGCTCGAGTGGTTGGATCAGTGCCAGATTCAGGAGAACCCCAAGCATTTCGTCGGTTCGTATCGCCATCGGACGAAGGGTGCTTGGCCGTTCAGTACGAAGGAGCAGGGGTATACGGTCAGTGACTGCACGGGCGAGGGGTTGAAGTCGGTGCTATATCTGCAGAACCAGCTCGAGTATGTATTGGCTCTTGCAAACCGAGGGGACGGTGGACTGATAAGCCCTTTGCAGGTCCACGCCGAAGCTGGTTTCTGACAAACGGATATTCGATGCTGTCGACACCCTGCTCACTATGCAAAACCCGGATGGCGGGTTCGCGAGCTATGAGCCGATCCGTGGGCCGAAGTGGCTCGAGTGGCTTAATCCCGCAGAGGTCTTCGGTGAGTAGCAGTTTCGTGTCGACTTCGTGTATGCTGGAGCTCATGGGACCTAGGCGACATCATGATTGAGTACGAATATCCCGAGTGCACGACCTCCGTCATCACGTCGCTCTCGATTTTCCGGAAGCACTATCCCGCCTACCGGTCGAAGGAGATCGAGTTTGTTCTAAATCCTTGCTATACTGCTCGACACCGTCTAACACGTACTTGAACAGGAGGACAATCCGCGGCGCCATCAAGTTCCTGCACCACTCGCAGAAGCCTGAGGGCGGCTGGTACGGCTCTTGGGGCATCTGCTTCACCTACGCGACGATGTTCGCGCTGGAGAGCCTCGCACTCGTCGGCGAGACGTACGAGACGAGCGCGTCCTCGCGCAGGGCGTGCGAGTTCCTGCTGGGCAAGCAGCGTGCGGACGGTGGGTGGGGCGAGAGCTACCGAGTACGTCGCTCGTTTTGTTTGTGATGCGTGTGTAGATGGCTAATGGCGAGTAATGGTAGGCGTCGGTGACGTGCACGTGGGTCGACCACAAGAATACGCAGGTCGTGCAGACGGCGTGGGCTGCGCTTGCGCTCATGTATGCGCACTACCCCGACCCTGCGCCCATCGCGAAGGCGGTGAACCTTATCATGTCGCGCCAGCTGCCCGTGAGTCTACATTCTGCACGGCTTGAGGTATACAATGTGGGATTCTGATGGGAAATGTTGTGCAGGACGGCTCGTGGGCGCAGGAGGCCATCGAGGGTGTGTTCAACAAGAGCTGCATGATTTCATATCCGAACTTCAAGTTCTCGTTCACGATCTGGATGCTGGGCCGGGCGCATCGGTATCTGGAGGAGAGGGGCGCACTGGGGCTTGTGAAGCCGGTTGTGGCGAATGGATTCCATTAGCCTTGGGTTGTAGATTGTGGGGTATGGTATCAGATCTACTGGTGAATTCATTCGAAGGCGCCGCCGCATCGGGCCAGAGTTTAAAAGCCTAACCATTCGTCCTCCCGGTTCGAAGGCTCTGGTAAGCTGGTGGTAGCATTCAACCCGCTCATCATTATACAGGGAACAGAGGGCAGGAATACCAACATGATCGAGTTCAACTGGAGCGCCATTCCACGCGCGGCGCTAAAAGTAAGTATCTTGATTTAAACCAATGCAAAGGAGCGCATTTCACTTCCTTTCCAGCTTGGGTCGCAGCCTAGCGATCCTTATGCCCCTCCAATATTCCCTCTGCACAGACTTTGCTCAGCTGCATCTTCCCAAAGAGTCTGACCGTGATCCGTCACGTTAGGAATTCAAGAGAGGTTGTCACCATGGTCATGCATGCCTGTCCCCGAGCCTGGGAAACGTTGCGTGACCGTTGAAATACACTCAACGCCGCCAGCCCTCTCTTCCTTACAGACATACAACATTCGAACCCACTTGCAGCACATAACGCTCCAACCATGCTCGTTCTCATGACAATCATCGCCGCCGTTCTGGATCTGACTGTTATCATCCAGCGGCTGGCTCTTGGCGGTATTCATCTTCTCGGACTCGACGGCCTGCAGCTTCGTACGCTGCCCGCCGGCCCCCAGAAGACTCAAATCGTTCCCGCCCAGCCCACCGCCGTTCCCCTCGTCCTACAAACTATCTCCATCGACACTGGTTTCTTTGATTTCGTTACCTTTGGTCCTCCTACTCCCCCATATTGCCCTATCCCCCATCTCTCCGCTACTTGTCCCGCCCAGCCCGACAACGATGAGCTCAGTACGGCGACCGCTCAACCCGCCGCTTCTGGACAAGCACTCATCGTACGGACCACGGAGGCCACGGATCTTTCGTGGCTTGGTAGCGAGGCCGTAGATTTTGAGGTCCCGGACGATTTTGTCGTCTCTTGGACTGGGGATTTGCTTCCCCATCCCATTATCTACAACGAGTCCCCGCCAACGACCTCGGTCGCACTGTACGAGCCGCAACCCTCTGGCATGGACATGTATAGGCCTTGGATTTACGTCCTCGGCTTTGTCGTACTGTCCCTGTCAGTCAATGCTGCTTTCGCAGAATTGCGAGAGGTCGTTGAGGACAGAATTGGTTTCATTCGGATCTCTTGCCCGGGTATATTGCTCGATTTTAGCCTGCGGATCAAGTTTTCCGGACTCCAGTATCGTCTCAAGGATCTTACCGTTCAAGTGGATTTGCGGCGTCATTTTAGTTCTCTCTGGTTATCATCTCTGGTTTCGTATCGTCTCAACGGTTTCATGAAGCGGGTACATCGTCTACCATACATACCCAGTCTATTACGGGCTACCATTGGAGCCCTTCACATTCTACACCGGGGATTCGATTGCGCGAGTATCCCCATACGACTATTCATACGCGCTTTACGGGTTTTCCTACGTGGCCTTTGGATCTTGTACCATCATCTCAAGGATCTCTGCACACGGACTACAGCTCTTCTCAGGCGTTCTCTGAGAACATGGACTGTTCTCGGTGTATCGGACTTACTGTTCAAGCTCGACTCGGTATTGGACTCGACGTGGATCAGCATATACTCTTGTATATGGGAGCATGATCCCGAAGCCGTGAGTTGCCTTCATCATTTCGTCTTTGTACATAGCACTGACTTGCTTTGCAGTCTATGATCTTATGCTTCGGATTCATGTCTTGGATGTTCTATCGGATCCACGCTCGTTACACCAAGATCATAGCATCGGTGAGCATTGCATGTGTTCCTGTAGTGTCTCTAGCATTGACATTGGCCACTTCGCGCCTCGCGTGACAGGATCGGGAAAACAGCAACCGCGACAAGAAGGTACTGCGCGACGGACTACAGCTGGCAACTCACTACGGGTCACTGCGCTTGAATCACCTGCAACGGAAATTGGACTCTACGCGCGAGGAGGCCGTCTCGGCTCGGAAGACGGCCAACAAACTCCACTGGGACAATCAGACACTCGGACACCGGACGAAGGAGTACATGCGAGTCATCGCCTCTCAGACGCAGGAAATCAAGGAACTGGAGCTCGACAACGACAGGTGCCATTCTCGGTGTGTCGAGCTCGAGTCCGCGTTGGAGAAGGAGCGCGCTACGGTCATGTCTCTTCGTCGTCAGCTCTCCTCTCGGCGCAGCCTTGTATTGAGCGACTCGGGCACGCAGACCAGTCCCGAAGTCGACATTGCACTGGTTGGCGAGCATGGGCCTGACTTCGACTCGTGCGCGTATGAGTCCCTAGTTTACGGTACGGATGCATTTGACCTCGGCCTACCGGACAATTCGTACGACTCCGACTCCGACATGTCCGAGTGCAGTGTCGTTGAGGGCACGATCTTCCTTCGCTACACCCCGGACGATGGTTCAAGTCACTCCACCGATTCAGACAACGGTCTGTCTGATGACGGTGATATCGCTCTCCCGAGTCCCCCGGCTACCGACTTGGCGATCCACCAGGCCTCCCGTCACTGGCTCCAGCACGTAGCGTTCATGCAGAGCCTGTATGCTCAAGGAATTCGGGAGAAAGATGGTGCCATCTCTCGTCTGGAACAGCACTTGGTGGACGTCAACGAGTCTTGGGATTTCAGGTTGTCACAGGCCCAGTTCTTAGCGGCGGCACAGCGCGACTATATCGAGACCTTACAGGCGAAACTCAAGGCAGGCTCATCCGTCAAAAGGGATTTGGTATCTACAAGTGAGTTGGCTCATTATTCATTCGACGAGAAAATGTCTCTAATCATCGACTTCTAGGGTCGCGCGAGATCAAGTCTGCGAGTTCCACATCGACTCTTGACCTTTTCCAGCTGGTGGACCCGGATGCTTCTCTTCTACTGGACGTCTCGTTCCCAGGAATGCCGCACTGGCCATCCGACATCTCATTCGGCGACGCGACGTCCTCTCAGGATCCTCCGTTGAAGAACACTAACGTCGGACCCCGTAAAGAAAGCACGCCTGGTTTGACTCCGGACCACCCGCCCCTTGGCCGCACGCCGTCGACCGCCACCACTGGTCTTCCTGAGCTGGTGATCACACCCACCGAACCGGCTGTCACCACTGCAGCAGTTGTCAACGGCTCCGCTGGTACCGCGGAGACCAACCGGCGGCCGTCCACTCCGTATCCCGTTCGGTATTCAGGAGCAAAGGACGACGACGACCCCTTCCGGCCTGACTTCCCGTCCTGGACATCGTTCGCTTCGGACCTCTCCGCCTCAGGATACCCGAACATGGCTAGAGGAAGCCCTATGGTCGATCGCCCGATTGACCTGCGGGATCCTCCGTCGCCTGCGAGCATCGATGACTTGCTGTCCCCGTCCCCACTGGCCTCCCGCGTCAAGAGAGGAAACTCAGGTCGCCCCCGCCAACCCGTCCTGTCGCCCTTGAAGATTCACCGCGACCTCTAGCGCCGTGGTGCCCCATTTCGGTCCGTAGGTAAGTCCTTAACCGCCTTCCTCTAGTCTTGCCCGACGCTAATGTATCGGTTTTTCTTTCGCTCGCAGTCCATCCAGTAGCCTTCTTGTTTGAGTAGAGTAATAACGTCCCCTGTTACGAGTTCGCTTTTCCGTTTTAGATACAAGTTCCCGAGGTACCATGATACCAATATACACGCTGTACCCGACATTGCGCATACCCATTTATACCATCATTATAACTATACCGTTACTATACCTATTCTATACCATATGCCCGAGTCTTGCTTCATGATCTTTGCCATCTTCTCTTTGAACTTTTTTCATGATTTATTGTCTATCTCACTTGAATTAAACCTTTTGCAAAGCCTTGTTGTCGGACAATTATATTGGTCGTTGTATGCCTCTGGTGCGACACTGTGAACTCGCAGAACCCGATGAACCGGTCTGTCGAAGAAATGAAGTTGAAGCCAGGCGAGCTGGGTAGCGGTGACTACGCGGTGTTTTGAGCGTAGGTAAGATCGGCACCATATGTTGAAGGCAAGTTCGCTCGGTGGAACCATCAAGCTGACTCACACCCAGTAAGTACTGCTCCTAGGTCAGTTTCCTGTCGTGGACGATCACATGGTGTCGCACACAGGTCATGGTATTCCCCAGTAGCATTAAACAAACTTAACATATACAACAGACGACACGAGCCGTGTGCAAAAGATTACTATGAAAATATGGCGGCCTGCGTGAAAGAAGAGCTGTGAGTTTAGACAAGGGCAAGCAGAACGGAGCTAGGATGGGGTGGCATAAGTACAGATCTCCGATGGACAGCGACGACGGGAGAACAGGGATATATTATAGTATAATAACATATAGAGGCCTAGGTGGCCTTCTTGCGGGCCGTCTGGCGGCGGACCTCGATTTCTTTTCGGGTGAGGCGGGTTCCGAGGAGGACGTCCCAGTGGATGAAGAAGGGTTGTGAGAAATTCGATTTGATTCCGACGACCTGAAACAGGCATTAGTCAAGCAATGGGAGCTCTGAAGGTACTGTGGGCACATACCTGGTGGTGGATATCATGATAATCCGCTGTGTTTCCGCTCAGCATCTGCAGTGGATCCAACGGGAAGTTGTAACCACAATGGTCGTCGACCGTTTTGCAGACGGAGAACATGAAGAATAGGGCAGCCTGCCGTGTCGTGAGGCAGGAGAGAAGCTCCGACAAAGCTGCGCCAAAGGAATCGAGCAGGAAGCCTTCTATTGGGTGGTTATAGAGCGCCCCGAAGGCATATGGGACGTAAAGGCGATGGTGAACCGAATGGAAATGCTTATAGAGGAACTTGTTGATGTGCATGAGACGGTGCAGGAAGTATTGCCAGGTATCCATCACAAACCTGCCAAACCGTAAGCATGTTGTCACTGGAGGACGAGCAAAGGGACGTACATGGCAAAGAGAAACTGCGCGATGGGAATTCCCCACCAGTATGTGAAATACACCACCTGCGGACCAGCATTATGAAACAACTGCTCCTCCCAGGCTTTCCCCAGAACCGAACGCGCCAGGTCCTTCATGGAGAGTTCCAGCTGCGAGATATCCTGCATATAGTCCCGGCTTCCTCCTTCGTCAGACACCCAGAAGATGCCCAATACTGTTTGGATCGCCTGCTGGAATAGTACTGCACGAATGACTTGCGCTCGTGTTGCAAGGTTACGAGAGTTGACTTCCGCCGAATCATGAATGCGGTATTGGTCGAGCCATTTCCATCCAGAGATGTCGAGTGTATGGAAAAAGAGTGATGTAATCCAGTAGGCAACGATGGGAGCTGCTAATGCCAGTGTTTGGTCAGAAATGCCGGCGAAAAGAGTCGGGTTGGTGGAATAGTAGAAAGGGGTGGTATGCAGAAGATCCGAGCCTAGATGAATGGACGAATTTTGGGCGTGCATGGTGCTCGGGCTCACAGTAGAGCTCAGCACAAAGGTTGGCGACGGCGAAGTCGAAGTTGAGACTCGTCCGACTTTCCGTCGACCAGCCGCGTCCAGTCCTCTTTCGGTCCTTCCCACGGTCATCCCCCTAGCGCCGCGGCCGTCAATTACTACCGCTCGCTGACTCTTTCAATGCATCTATGTACTTGTTCAAAGTAGCCTCAAGGCGTTCGCAATGGATCGTGCGGTAATGCCCAAGTAATGCCAGAAGGATAGTATGGTGTGTAATCAGGAATCCGGCAACAGTTAACTCCGCCTTGTTTCTCCAGCTGCGTTCAGAAAATTATAGTCTTCAGGGATTACTGTACGCGTCTGTGGGCTGGGTCGCCCGCGTACTCATCCGCACCTTGTTCTTTTCCAGTCTTTATGAGGGCGTCTTAATCTACTCACCTCCCATCGCCTTGCTACGTAGACGGTGTCGTTCAGGGAGGCATCCACGGCCGCGGTCCAAGTCGCCCCTCGTGTTTAGGCAACCACGCCAACTGCTACATTGCTGGCTGGCTCATAGACGGGGGACGGCGTCAGCTACGCGAACATGCGGAGTCGGTGATCGTAAATGAGTTTTTGGGTTGGAATACCTGGGAAATCCCGGGGAAGTTATGCTAAGGGCAGAGAGAGTTAGGTGGGAAGTGGATATCAAGCAGGACACAAGGATCATCGTTGTGGTGAGTGATACATTTGCCGTGCTTTTCGCTGGATGAGATGTTGAGGAGAGTAGTAAAGGGGCCATGTGGATGTGTATCATCCGTATTCCGACGTGACTCCAATCTGCAGGGCGCATCAAGGAAGGTCAGGCTGTCCACGAAGCCTTGGATAGTGTAGCATTGTACGAATCATCGAACTTACAGCATAACTCACCTTTACTTATCTAGTAGCATTTCCTAGACCAGAGTCTGCCTTCGAAGTCTCGAAGGCTGACTCCAGGGATAGGGTATCTGCGAGCAATTTATGGGAGCGTCGTCATCTACGCAACTGGTGAGCTATACACGAAGAGCCCGTGACCTACTGCTGACCTATCCGTGGGTGAGATGTCTCGCACTACCACCCGCTTTCCACCGTCAGACGGGAGGGAAAGACCTACGGAGCAAGTTCACTCCGCATCCCGTCACGTACCTCGGAATGGGTCGATCAGTTCCCCAGCCTGTTCAGGGTTGACGAACGAACATCATCCTGACATGGTCTTTCACAACTTTGCTAAATAAGCAGGTGACGTATTCTGTAAAGAGACGCTGAAACCGCAACGCGAGCACTTGAAAAGTGTGGAGGCAAAGCCAGAAGCTGCGGAGTGCTTCGATGAAGAGTGAGTACTAGAGTGTTCCGATTGCTCATGAATACTCGAGCTAAAATCTGTGCAACGTAGTCATCTTCTCCAGGTTCAGTCAATGTTCTTAGGCTCACCGATCAGTCAATTGCATTCTGGACCGCAAATCGGACAGGGAAGAAATCGCCTCGTGCTTCAGAAACGGAGAGGAAGAGGGGCAGATCATAGTTTTGTAGTCTGGTACGTTGTTACATCTAAATACGCCAGTCTTGCGCCTTCATGCGTATATCTGAGATCGGGTTTGCACGGATTGTACGCCCTATCTCACCCGCGCTGGGATGTTTTCCCCATCCAACAACTCGGAGGGAGCAGGAACAGGTCCGGGTGGTTCGGAGATGGTCAGATGTGCAGTGAGAGAAAACGATGGCGGAGATCGTAAGTGTAGTTTGTTTGAAGTGGTGCCGTTACTCATGGCAGGTCATGCATTGTGCCATCATGACCTTGAAAGCAACGTGGTATCCAAATGAGTGCTTTGAAGCCCAGGCTGCGACTGATGTCGGACTTATGATGACAGTCTCTGTGAACGCGTGCTTTCGCGGCGATGCTTGTGGCACACTTTTACGTCGTGTAGGAGATTCAGGCGGTAGTTGAGGAGAAGCCGCCTTAAAATAAGCAGCAACATCGAGTACTAGCTTGTTTTTTCCTGACGCTGCAATACACTTTTTTTTGTTCGAGAGGACATTTGTCGTCAAATTGTCGAGGGACGGTGGCCAAACAGACGTAAAGTCATGAGGCGTTCATGATGTGCTTACTGGAATTCCGAATTCCAGAGTGGCTGAAGTATATAGTCCAATGCCATCCCACCAATTTCGTTCTTCATCGTCTCCGTCGTGGTTTTCCAGGTCAGTGCCCCTCTGCCCACCCTCAAAGTATGCACTCACCGTCTCCTTGCAGTCGCCCACCATGTCGCTGACCCCTGCCATCGCCGCCGTCGCGCGTGTTGCGCACCTTACGTCTGATGTCGTCGTCGAATCAGAATCAGCCTTTTCCGAATATTGGAAATCCGGGCCAAGCAGCAGCGCTCATAGTCCATCTGTGATCTCCCTACCACGTGGGGCGGATGCCGCTTCGTTCCTCCTGAGGGAGCAGACTGCTACTCTGCTCTCCTATACCACCACCAGCTCGCAGGCTTTGACGCGCCTACTCCCCCACCTCGCAGAACTCTCGACACGCCCTGTTGTCTTGCACATCGCGGTGGAGAATGATCTGACCGACGCCCTCATCATCCGCTCTGCCGTCCCATACTTCCTGCACTCCTCGACAGCACAACAGGCCCACGATACCGCTTTGCTCGCCTCGCGTCTTGCGCGCTCGGAGCGGAAGGCCGTGGTTCACGTGTTCCATGTAGGAGACGCGAACGAGACAGTGGAGGAGATTGCGGAGGATAGAGTGCAGCCGTTCTTGCTTGCCGAGAAAGTCGGTACGCCCAAGAACGTTAGCCGTCCTGCGACCCCGGACTTGAACGGTACCAACGGGACCGCTGTATTGACACCACCTCTATCACCTCTCAGCCCCTCGTCCGTCATCTCTTTGGACCCAGCAACCGACGAGCTGCTGAAGGCGTACGAGGCTGCCGCTTTGTCGACACTCGCTCTTGTTCGCAGACCGCAGCACCCCTGTTCGCGAAGGGGAAGCGCTTCTCCTCAAACAGCTATTGTCACCCTCGGCCGTGCCAATTTCGACTTCGAAATCGACGACGTTTCGTTCGTCAACGTCTCGCTTGTCTCACCCTTCCCAGCTCCCCGTTTGCTCAAGGCCATTCCCTCGTCCGTCACCAGGGTCGTCGTGCTCGAGCAGCTTTCAAAATGGTCGATGAAGTGGACACCTATCTTCCTCGATGTCATCACTGCCTTGCAGAGCCGCGACCCAGAAAACCGTCCGACCGTGCACAGTGCTACATTCGGCGATGCGTCTGCGCTCAGCTCCGAGGATGTGTCCATCTTCTTGCAGAAGGCAGCAACCGCATCGCCTGCAGCGCGCCTCCATCTGGGCCCTGCCGCCTCGCCGCACGCATCTGCGCCCGAGGTACCGCACGTCCCCAAGCACGAGGCATCCTACACGAAGATCCTCGCGCACCTCTTCGGGGAGAGGATGGAGATCGCCAACGCGCCTTCTCTCGTGCCTGCGCAGGGCGAAATGGCCACCAGCCCCGAGTTCGCTCTCGGTCGGATCCGAGGCGACCTCGAGCTTCGCGCGGAACTTGTCGACGCTGTCCAGGAGTTGCTCCAGGATGCGGAACTGTCACCAGAACTTCATTCGCTTCTGAGCCGCTGGATTCTTGCTAAGGACGACGGGGTCAAGAGCTGGGAGTTGGGGGACCAGATCGTGCTCACCCTCGAATCGTCCACCATCTCGCATCCTGCGGCTGCGCGGGTGCTCAGCTTGCGTCGGCTTTTCCCTGCCCTGTCGAGGTGGATCATCGGCTCTGACGCCTGGTCATACGATCTCGGCGCATCGGGTCTGCACCACGCTATTGCTTCAGGCTTGAACATTAACATCCTCATCCTCGACACCCTGCCCTACTCGACTCGCAACGCCACCGATGAGAACCGCCGCAAGCGCGATGTCGGCCTCTATGCGATGAACCATGGCGACGTCTACGTGGCTAGCGTCGCAGTGTATTCGTCGTATGCGCAGGTCCTCCAATCTCTCATCGAGGCCGACAAGTTCAACGGCCCCAGTGTGGTTCTTGCGTACCTCCCGTACAAAAGCGAGGACTCTCCTGCTCTTGACCTCCTCAAGGAGACGAAGCTCGCCGTGGACTCTGGCTACTGGCCCCTTTACCGCTGGGACCCGAGCAAGGACGCTGAAGGCAAGGAGCCCTTCTCCCTCGACTCCGACGCCGTCAAGAACGACTTGCAGGCGTTCCTGGACCGCCAGAACCACCTGTCGCAGCTCACGCGCTCGAAGCCGCAGTTCGCGGCGGAGCTGGTTAGCGGTTTGGGCGAGAGCGTGAAGGAGGCGAGGAAGAAGCGCGCGCTGCAGGCTTACGAGGAGCTGTTGACTGGCATCGACGCGCCTCCGCTCACGATTCTGTTCGCGTCCGACGGCGGAGCGGCGGAGAAGAAGGCGAAGAGGCTCAACGGGCGTGCGAAGGCCAGAGGCCTCACTACGACCTTGGCGACCTTGGATTCTGTCAGTCTCGATGCGCTTGCGCAAGAGGAATACGTCGTCTTCATCACCTCTACTGCCGGCCAAGGCGAGCCTCCGCAGAACGGCCGAACCTTTTTCAAGGCGCTCAATGCCGCAGTCGCAACTGGGAACCAGGGCCTCATCAACCTCAAGTACTCCGTGTTCGCTATGGGCGACAGCCACTACTGGCCCCGCCCTGAAGATGCACACTACTACAACAAGCCGGGCAAGGATCTGGATGCGCGTCTCGCGCAGCTCGGCGGGCAGCGCGTTGCGGACTTGGGTCTGGGCGACGACCAGGACGCCGATGGTCCGGAGACGGGCTATAAGGTCTGGGAGCCGCTGATCTGGAAGGTGCTGGGTGTCGACACCATCCAAGTTCACGAGGTAGAGCCGGACCCCATCACGAACGAGCACATCAAGGTCGCTTCGCAGTACCTCCGCGGCACGATCTCGGAGGGCCTCGAGGACTTCTCGACGGGCGCCCTCGCACCCAGCGACACGCAGCTCACCAAGTTCCACGGCATCTACCAGCAGGACGACCGCGACATCCGCGACGAGCGCCAGGCGCAGGGCGTCGAGCCCGCGTTCGGCTTCATGATCCGTGTGCGGCTGCCCGGCGGCGTGTGCACGCCGCAGCAGTGGTTGACGATCGACCAGATTGCGGACGAGCATGGGAGCAGCAACTTTAAGCTGACGACGCGGTCGACGTTCCAGTTCCATGGTGTCATTAAGAGGCATTTGAAGCCTGCTATTCAGTCGATCAACCGTGCACTGCTTGATACGCTTGCAGCTTGCGGTGATGTCAACCGGTATGGGCTTTCAGTCTTTGACTAGACCGCTTAACTCACTGGCTTCGTTAGGAATGTCATCGTGTCCGCCATCCCATCTATGTCCAAGCTGCACGCGCAAGTCCACGAATTCGCGAAGAATGTTAGCGAGCACCTGCTTCCGAGAACCTCTGCGTACCACGAGATCTGGCTGGACAAAAAGATGGTGGCTGGTGGTGCCGTTCAGGACTTTGAGCCGTTGTACGGCGAGTTCTACTTGCCTCGCAAGGTCCGTTTTCGTCGTATTGAGTTGTGAGGAACGTCGTGCTGATAGTTGACTTCCGTTAGTTCAAAATTGCTGTCGCCGTCCCTCCCACTAACGACGTCGATGTCTTCGCAAATGATGTCGGCTTCATCGCAATCTTGGACGAGCACGGAGAGCTTGCTGGGTTCAACGTGACTGCGGGTGGTGGTATGGGTGTCACCCATAGCAACAAAAAGACCTACCCTAGGCTCGGCAGCTTGCTTGGCTTTGTCACTGTTGAACAGGGTAAGGCTGTCGCTGAGAAGATCATGCTTGTGCAGAGGGATAATGGCAACCGCGCTGAGTACGTCGTCTTTTTCTCTGCACTCCAAAAGCATGACTTATCTGTGCTTTCAGTCGTAAGAACGCGCGGTTGAAGTACACCATCGACCGGATGGGGCTGGACGTGTTCAAGGGCGAAGTGGAGAAACTGCTCGGCTGGAAGTTCCCTCCTGCGCGGCCGTTCACCCTCGATCGCAATGTCGACGACTTTGGATGGCACACCGGCGAAGATGGAAAGCATCACTTTACCTGCTTCATTGAGAACGGCCGCATCCAGGACGAGCCGGACCGCAGCTTCAAGACTTGCCTGAAGGAGATCGCGAAGATCCACAAGGGTGAATTCCGTCTCACTGCGAACCAGCATATCGTCATCTCCGGCATTGCGACGGAGGACCTGCCGGACATCAAGCACCTCCTCGCTAAGTACAAGCTCGATAACCTCAACTTCAGTGCCCTTCGCCTCTCGTCGTCAGCTTGCGTCGCATTCCCGACATGTGGTCTCGCTATGGCTGAATCCGAGCGGGTAAGCTGCTTTATCTTTTTTTGAAGTAATCCTTCTGACTGTTCCGTGCGACAGTACCTTCCCCTCCTTGTCGATAAGGTCGAGAAGATCTGCGAAGAGAATGGTTTGCGCAATGACTCGATTGTCATGCGTATGACCGGTTGCCCTAACGGCTGCGCCCGGCCGTACGTCGCGGAGATTGCATTTGTCGGAAAAGCTCCCGGGAGCTACTTGATGCTGCTCGGCGGTGGATACCACGGCCAGCGTTTGAACAAGATCTACAGGGGTTCGTATCTTTTTTCCTCCGCCTTCCGCTCCGGAGACTAATTTTTGCATGTGTTTTTGCAGAGAGCGTAACGGAACCTGAGATCCTCGCTATCCTCAAGCCCATGATTAAGCACTATGCTCTGGAGCGGCTCGACGGCGAGCACTTTGGCGACTTCGTCATCCGGGCTGGCTATATCGCACCAACGACGTCTGGGGCCGCATATTACGACCGCATGGGCGGGGAGGGCCAGCATCAGGAGATCGCAGTATAAATATTAAATGTTCACGAGGAAGCATTGGCATCTGATTGTAATGTACTTAATTCGGGATTATCGAGGATATATGAGTCTACTTTTTGTATAATCTTGCCTTCGTATGGACGTTTGGTCTTGACTCTCACAACCCTGTGATTTTACGGATGAATATCAGATGCTCATGGATCGGAAGGTGCAAACCCACTGCTCAAAACGTTCAGCAAGTCGTTTTTACCAGATCCAGGAGAATGCACTATGTAGTCTACCAGGTCTAATGTTAACACGCGCGAAAATTTACAACATTACAACGCCTTCGTCGTGGCTTCCTGCATTACGCACTCTTTCCTGTCGCCTCAGCGACGACCTCCTTCAACACTTGGACGATCCTGTCGACGTCCCCACGGCTTTGCTCTACAGCAGTAATGCCCAGGTGTCTGTGATTGTCGTAAGATTAGTACAGAATTTGTCCGTTCCGACGACGGAGTAACCTACCCTATACGGAAGTAATTGTCTGGATGAAGGAGCACATGTTAGATTCGTGGGTAAGACAATGTATGCATATATGCGTACCCTTCTGCGACCCAAGGCCACCAGCGACGACGACGCCCCTCTTCGCGAAGAGCGGGACAATTTGAGAGGACTTGACACCTGGCGGGCAATACAGCTGATAATTCACAAATCACATCCGTCAGCATAAAACGGCGCCTTCTCAGATACTTTACATACAGCAGTCATGCCGTTCGCCGCAGCTGACGGGTCGACGGGAACCTGCTTCAATCCGAGCTCGGCGGCCGCTGCCTTGACTCTCCTGCTTGCCTCTGTATGGAGCTTGAAGCGCTCGTCGAGGGAAACGTTAGACTTGGTCAGCTGCAGGAGGGATTGGTGGTATGCGTAAATCAGGTTGACGGGGGGTGTTGCGAAGTACGCCGCCGAGCCGGACTCGTACGCCTTCATGATGGGCAACCATCTAAATTTCGAGTTTCAAATCAGGCGGATGCCAACGTGGCGGCCATGTGTGGGCCTTACCTCTTCCAGCTCGCGTAGAAGGCGGAAATGGGCGCCTTGCGAGTTTCAAATACCTGCGTTGACAGAAGTTAGGATGAGTTGAATGCGCTGGTTTGAAATTGTTACCTTGATGGCCCGCTGGCTGACAACGACGATGCTGAGACCGGGGGGCGCCCCCAGACCCTTCTGGCTGGCCGTCATGATAACGTCAAGATCCCACTCGTCCATCCGGATTTCTTCACTTGCGACAGAGCAGACGCCGTCCAGGACGACGAGTGTCTCGGGAGACAACTTCCTAACCGCAGCAATGATCGGCCTCGGGTCGGACAGCACAGCTGCGGGAAGCAAGAAGGTCGATACATGCGGATGAATTCGACGGCAAAACACCCTCACCTGTCGATGTATCTACATGTGTAACAGTGACGATCTTGTACTTCTTGGATTGCAAGGCCTTCTCGACTTCTGCGATATCAACAATGGTGCCGAAGTCCGCCTTAATCTCGTCCACATTAGCGCCGTATGTCCGGAGACTGGTGGAGGGTCACTTCAGTCAGCCTCCATAACGGTGACGATGCGGGAGGTGCTAACCAGTCTGAAAAGCTGTCGCCGAAGTATCCTGTATTCAGTACGAGGGCGTGCTCGCCAGGCTCGACGAGGTTGGCGGAGATCTATAGATAACATGAGATAAGCCCACCTGCCATGAAGGGGATGGACGAACCTGATCCCAGCCAAGGGTGCCAGAGCCTGAAATCAGGAAAGGTTGGGCTGTTTTGGAAAATACAACGTCCCTGATGGAGTTAGGGATGGAGCAGATCAATTGCAGAACGCGCAGAACACACACCTGGTCATTCGAACACTGTCGCCGAAGACAGGAACGAACTCTGCAGAGACATGTGAAACGGACGGGTGGGCGTTGGCGTAGAGGACCTGGGATCAAGGAGCGTGAATATGCGGAGGGGCGCAAAGGATCGGAGATACGCACCTCGTCGGTGACTTCGATTGGGCCAGGGATGCTTTTGCACCGGAGAAGTTCAGACGGAAACGAAGACCATTCAACAAGAGACTCACACCAGTAGCCTTGAAACCGCCCATTGGCAGATTCAGCAGCGGGCCAAGGACAACACTCGCTCACTCACTTATGGGGCGCCTAATTTGACGTTTATTTTATCACTGGGATGTGGTTTTATGTATTGCCTGCGCTACTTACCTGTTTGAACTCTTGCGTCGACATCTTGCGTCTAAAGGAAACTACGGGCCTGGCTGAGGTATATAAGGAGCTTGGGCGGGCGACGTGGAAGCGTGAAGGCGCGGAGAGTTTGCAATGGCGAGTCAAGATTCGGGATAACATATCGGGGCTCCGTGTCCCACCGGGCCTCATGTGAATATGAAATCCGCGGCGAAATCGCAAAATCACCGCCTGCCGAAGGGATTTTAACTGCGGACTTTCCCTCCCAGACGACACCTGACCTTTATGAGAATTTCTCCCCTGCGGACTTCCGATCTAATGAACGGAGCGGACGACCCCTTCGGCCCGCTCGACTACGCGACCGCGACGCTGGTGCCGCCGGCCTCCTCACAGCTGACGCACTAACGCCCAAAACAAATTTACATGGGGTATATGGTATTGAATTAAACACCGCACGCCCTCCCGCTCTAGGTAACAGAAGGAAAAATACGTTTACCGGCCGGCGAGTATGCGGGACGAGTCGTTCTCCGCCACCCCGTTCGTCTGTCCACCTCCGCCCACGAAGCCCGCGATGGTCTTCTGCATGTCGTTCCATTCCGTTTCCCGGGGTATCGCCATGTCTCCAATGTCGTACACATGCAGCTTGCCTTCGCTCCCACCCATTATAGCGCGACGGCCGTCCTTGCGATCCCACTGCAGCTTGTTGATGGCGTGCTCCGGGTTCACAGTCGTGGACACCACTGGGACCTGTACGATGGGAACACGCCATGTCAGACGACTCGAAATGATCTACCAAGGCATGCCAACGGACCTCCGTATCTATATTCAAGTTCCATAGATCGAACTTGCCTGATCCGTCGACTGAGCCGAACACTGCGGGGTGCGCGGGATGCCACTTGACGTCGTACACATAGTCATCTGCCTCGTCGAACGAGTAGATGGGGGATACGGTGTGCGCCGTCGTAGAGGGCTTAGCAAGAGATTTGGCCCGCCAGAGCTTGACTGTCCAATCGACAGAACAGGTCAGGAAAATGTCGGAAAAGTCCACGGGGCCAATAAGGGGATGGAAATGTAAGCCCATAACAGGACCAGAGTGTCCTCGGTATACATCATATTGGTTCAGCCCCGCTTTCGCGCCGGCACGATCATAGCGGTTGGCTTGGTATACGTTGCCTTCCTCAGTGCCGACCCAGAACGTGGTGGTCTCGTTGTCTGGGAAGTCAAGCGTGGTTATTGCGACCTCTCCTGTTTTGTTGTGGCCAGCATGCACGAGCTCTAGCGTTTCCTAAAGTAATTGTGCTGAATGATTGCAGCGGTCGAAAGCATGCTGCAGCATACCTGAGGCTGGGCTAACATGTCAACTAGCCAACTGCACACCATACCATCTGTGCTGCTGGTGATCAAATTGTGTGCATTTTGCGTACCCACCATCTGCATGGCATAGACGGGATGTGTGTGGCCAGCCGCTGACAGCGGGGTCTTGAGCACGGGAAGGTGCTTCGAGCGGGTATCCCAGAGAAGAATTTGCCCCGAATAAGTTCCTCCGAACACCAGGTTGGAATGGAAGGGTGAGAACGTGACAGAGAGAACGTCGGACTGCAGCAATCATTTACAAATCATCGCCCAAGCCAGCCGAAGATGCCCACATACCTGGGAATGGAATACAAATTCGGGCCTTTCGAGCAAGTGAAGATTCCAGACGGCCACGATACCATCAGGCTCGTTTAGGGCAGCTGGGTTCTTGTTGTACGACGCCACGCTAAGTTCTGGGAACTGCACATGGTGTGAACACGAGCAAGTCCATGCCGTTAAGGAAGTTACACACCTTCGGCGACCAGTCGACGTCAGTGATGGATCGGTTTTTGCAATACCGCTCATCCCAGAACGTGCAGACTCGCTTCACTCGCTTACCCTCTGAATCGTCACTGCACCAGTCAAAGCGGATGAATACTTGCGAAATCATGTCACTTGACATGATACGCACCCTCCTGTCTCTGCGCCACTCGTATAGTCGCGGATGTAGTCGTAGTTGTCGTTGAGAGCTCTTTGGACGATCTTCGAGGATTGCTCGACGAAATCCAGGAACTCCGGCGCTGCGAAAATGCTGGTCCTCTCTTCTTCGGTCAACTCTGGAAGGCAATATGAGGAAAGATCATCCGCCGCGTAACGTATATGGTACCTCGGATTTCCTGCTCGATTTCCTTGTCCAGTTGTACACTCTCCTCTTCCAACTCCTTCTCTCGAAGACGCTCGGCGTCAATGGCGTCTCGTTCGCGTATGACGCGTTGTCTGATCTCATCTTCCGAAGGGAGAGATGAATCCGACTCGAAGTTGGCCGTTTGGATTTCTTTGTTGTACGTGACGCGTTCCTGCAGTCTGATGATTTATTGGTAGACTTACGACGGTGTGATATGGATGCATACCCGCTGTGGTAGTTCGAACAGCTCCTGCTCTACGTCTATCAGGTCGGGAATAAATCGAGGGCTCAGAGCACTAGAGATGTCTAAGTCCAACAACTTCGAGTGACTTCATGTCGAACAAACGTACCGCTCGACCACATGATCGGTAGCAGATTGCACCAACGTGCTAGCACCTATGCTAAGCCTGTCCGAACCAATATCGCTCTGTCTGCTGACCCTCCCAGAGAGTAACGAAGATGGTCCGGGTAGATTGATAGCATGGCCCAGAGACGGCGTGCCAGGAACTGACGACGATGGGGTCAAGTCGGGGCTGCGAAGGCCTAAGCCAGACCCATTGTCTCTGACCAGAGATTCGATAAGAGAGTCTACATCTCTGCGTGCAGCAGATGTGGAAGCGCTCCCTGTCTGATAGATGGAAAGGCTTGTTACGCGAGCGTCGACCAGAAGAAGAATCACGCACCTCGGATGTCCTTCTCTCAGTTTCGGCCTTCTGCCTCTCCTGACGAGCCTTGCGCAGTTCCGCGAGTTTCTGCCTCTTCGCCTCTATCTCTGCTCTCCGTCTGTCGGCCATTGCCCGCGGTAAAAGGAAAGAAATGGAATGGGATGGGGGTATACAGAAACTGTAGGCGCCGCCACCCCGTCTCACGTGTGGGCGCGGTGTTGACGCGCTGTTTGGCAACGCCATAATTTCCAGCGCTCTTCACCATAATAAGACCGAGTCACTCGACTACACCACACAGGTCCTTTCGTCGACCACCGCATTACAGGATATCATGTCTTCGATAAGACCTGCACAAAAGTCCGGTGGGAACAGGAAAGGAGGGGCCAGACGCAACGATAATAACAAGATCTATGGCAACCCACTTCCATTAATATTCTCTACCCCAGAAAGCAAGGTAGTATCCTCGGCTTTAGGACTCTTTGGATTCTCTGGGTCACGACTAGTTAATCCCCGCTGCGAGGGAATCTTCGATCCCACCACGCGCTCCGTGTGGATAACAAATTCCAAGGACTCGATGATTCTATGGCGTCGAGGTTTCTTCGGCAAGGGAAACCTCTCCCGAAGTGAACCCAGTTGGCTCGCCCGACAAATAAACGCCCGTAAAACGGCTGGGAAGAGTGCGTTGGATTTTTTTTTACTCAATGTCTCGTTGGACCCAAGATTCTGACCGATTGTTTATTAGCCACATCCGAAGAGATTACAGCCAAGCGCAGAGCAGAGCGCAAACAGTTCAAAATCGACAGGGCAAAGGCCATTGCCGCCGCGGCCGCCGAAGCGGAGGCTGCCTTTGCAGAGGGCCGTATTATCTCAACGGAGGAAATGAAGGCGTCAATCCCATCCGCAGCGACGTGGAAGCCATCCCCCTCTCCGGCAACCGCGACCGAACCCGCACCGGAGGCGCCTGTGCAGGAGGAGGATCTTGACCCGGAGCCATTAGAAGATCTCGAGCACTTGCAGCTCACCCTTCCGGAAGCCTTTTTTCTCGCCTGGGCACTCGACTGTCTGACGGTGTTGGATCCTAAAACGGTATGCCCCCTTCTCACATCTATGCATCGAGGCTTCAACGTTGCATACAGATGGAACCTATGACACTGCATGACATGTGGCGATCCTTCCAAGGTGCCCACCTGCCTCCCCCGCTATCGCCTATTTCAGCAGATCCCCATGGTCTCCGGGCTGATAACCCGTTTCTCATACACTACTTCTTCATACACCACTATCGATCTCTCGGCTGGGTTGTCAAGAGTGGAATCAAGTTCTGTGTCGACTATCTGCTATACAAACGAGGCCCCGTTTTCCAACATGCTGAGTACGTCACTAGGACTTCGTCTACACACGCTTTTGCTCATCTCCGAGTCAGATTTGCAATGGTCGTTATCCCAGTCTATGAGGATTCGGAGGATGAGAAGACATCGCCGTTCAGGCTGCAAAATGTATCTCCGTTTACATGGCAGTGGCTGAGTACGATCAATCGTGTTAACTCGCAGGTCCAAAAGGTGCGTGTTTGACATCAAACTCAGGGCTTTTTTACTCAACCGGCCACTAGACACTTATCCTATCCTATGTTACAATCCCGGCGCGGTCGAGGGTCAGCGCTGAGCTCTTGGGATCCCCTGCGTGTTTCGCCCATTACTCCGTACGCGAAGTCACTGTACGCCGTTTCATACCGGCGCGCATGCGGGACTGATCCTGGGTGGAGTTTCTTCGCGTGTGCGTGCCAACCAGTATCAGGGTAAAGCAGAGATCGGCGCCGGCGTTATGCCTGCAGCCGTCAAAACATATTTACAGGGTGTCCGACATTCAACGCTGTCACGGCCACCGCTTTTCATTTCCCCATGGGCCGCTCGGTGTCACCCTCACACATGTGTCGAGCCGCAGCCTCACGTCCAACCGAGCCTGCGCCCATTTTATTTTGACTTTCGAGCGGTGTTGAGCGGTGTTGGGATCGCGGTGTGGAGTGGAGGTATTTGTATGGCGAATTCTGTGGAAGGCACATTTAGGATTTGGCATCGTCGTATACGTGTACAGTAATCGACCGTTTGTTGTAAAGATACCGAGGGAGATGATGGGGGATGGTATTTTGTAATCTGTGGTGCATGCGGCCGACTTGCCGTTTATTACACGCTTGGGCGACAATCACGCTGAATCACATTGGGTTCGACTTCGACTCTCACTGTCAGGAAGCTTGCCCCGCAACTGAGGGCCGCAGCAGGAACGCTGGCTTATCACTCTGCGAACGGCCTACGTCCTCGGTACAAGTCCTCTCCACTCATGTTCTCCTCTCACCGGCTCTAGCGACTTGCAACGCCGCCGGGCTCTGACATCAGGCATGTACATGCCGGAGAACATCCCTTCCCCTGCATTTCCACAAGAAACCCACAGACCGCGCGGTCTTTCGCAGAATCTCATCCTTGGTGACTCCCCTGCTCATTGTCCGCTGTACTACATCGTTCCTCCGGACTTCGACTGGAACGCCAGACACGCGCTCAATACCCCGGCGAGGCCCAAGATGCAGAGCGAGAATTCGAGTGCGAATGCGCAGGGGAGTTCGCATCTTGACCTGCAGTTTTACGAGGATGCGTTCAGTCACCGGCCCCAGCCTGCGCTCAGCAGCACTTTAATGGAGTCCCATGCAGGCCCTCCGCTGCCTGCACCTGGCCCATTCTCCTCATCCTCCCCGAGCAATGCCGACGCTTCGTCATCCGGACATTCTGTGTCCTCTCCAGTCGAGACCCGCCGCGCACCGTCGCCGCCGCCGGACGCGACTGACAAAACAGCCCGCAGACCTCGGAAGGAGAAGACGCACATTGCACTTGCGCCTGATCAGCCGCCGACTACGCAGGGCAAACCGAGGACGCGGGTTTATGTTGCTTGCTTGCAGTGGTGCGTCGTGATATTCATCTCGAGTAGCTAACATGTGCTAACATGTATAACTGCAGTCGAAGCCGCAAGATTCGATGTGACGGTGCGCGGCCCGTCTGCCACAACTGTGGACAGAGAGGAGAGAATGACTGCAACTATGACTCTGCTCCGAAGCGACGTGGACCGGACAAAGTGCAGGGTGCCCGCACGCGCACGACGAAGCGCAAGGAGGAAGAGGGCGTTCCGGTCAGACGGAAGCGTCGCAGGACAGGCTCTACTGCAAATGCGGACCACGTTGTGCCCACCCAGGCTACAACGTCGGAGGCTGATGGACGGCCTCCGCTCATCCCTGACTCGGCGGCGCCTTTCTCACCGATAGGTATCATGCCCAATCCTTTCCCTGTCAGGCGGAAGGTTCCCATACCTCCGAACGATATTCTGCCAAGTGGCTTGGGACCACCGGGGAGCAATGTTCGCTTCACATCCACGTCGGTATACGACGAAGGGCTGCTAGCATCCATTGCATCAGATTCACACATGGTATGTCAATTGCTGACTGCACGCCCATTTCGTGGTCTATAGTTCTAATCTCCCCTTTACTTCGCAGCTTTCGTATGATCATACCATCGGATTTACTCCAATCACTCCTTACGTCGATGCCTTTGCTGCACCCGGTCTCGTCTCTTCTGCTCACATCAAGTCCACCGATGAGGCAGAAGAAGAGGAGAGCGTCTTCAACCTGGGCGCTGAGCCTTCTGTACAATTCTCGCGGAAGATATGGTGGGATCACCTGTTATACCTGTATTCATCGGCAGATCGCACCTCCCATGCATTCGTACCGGCTTTGACGCAAGCACAGCGGGACTATAGTATGGGGAGAATCGTCCACGATCTGCGTTTCCTGTTCAAGACCACCAATTACTGGTTCTCGTTCTTCAACGTTCCTCGCTTCTTCAACAAATTCCTGGACCCTGTCAAGAGAAGCCGCATGCAGCCAAGCCTGGTTCTGTCGGCGCTTATGATCGGGACTTACTTGCAGAGCTCGCAGCTTGGGAGGGGGGATGAAGGCCGCAGACTCGCCCTGATGCTGAGAGACGAGGCACAGGGCGCCCTTGATGCCAGTCTGGCCGCCAGAAGCATCGACGAAGAATTAGCTGAAGCAGCCTGGGTGAGCTAGATGGCAAGCCGCTCATTATTCCGTTTCATTGCTCAAAATTTCTGCCAGATGCTCGCTTTCTTCGAAATTTGCGCCCACCCTCAACATCATAACTCAAGGGTCTTTTCATCGATGGCCCTTTGTGACGCTATCATCCGCACCTTGTGTTTGACCACTCTGGACGAAGCCAATCCCCAGGCATCCGCCTACAGCCCTCGCACGATGGCGACATTGTCGAATAAACCTTACCAGACGGCACTGGAGTCGAACATATATGCTTCAAGCTCACATGAGGGCGATGCGATGCCTGCTTCAATACCCCTTGGGATAGAGCCCAGTATGCCATCACTGTTCGTGCCAGGTGATAGTAGTCGGCCGAGGCTCTGTTCGTGTGAATCAATGTTCCTAGGACAGAATTGGCCCGAGGCCCATTCTGCCACCCCCTTTTGGATTGCGACGCCCGCCTGGAACTGGGAGTGGACCGAGGGTGAAGTAAGGAAGGAAGAGTGTCGAAGGCTTGCATGGAGCGCCATGATGCTCGCCGCCGGGATCAGCTCCTTTACCACCGCCGTTGGGACGCGGACCATGGATTACTTCGTGACACACCCCTCGAACGTACGTCCCATTATGGCGAGCTTCCACGGAATTGAGGCGCTGATGCCATCGCATGCCGGCAGTTTGCTCTTCTCTTCCCGGGCGAGACGCTGCTCCCGCAGTCGTACTCGAACACCGGCTTTGGCAAGAAAACGGTGTGGGCGCTCTACCTCCGCGCGATGATGCTCTGGCACACTTGTTACCGCTTGCGCCAGGATAGCACGATGAATGACACTGAAAATTCAGAGTTCGCGATGAGGGCGTGGCTCGAAACTGAGGAGATTGAGAAAGCGCTGAACAGACACACCTGCGGGGTCGAGCGCGCGTTCATGTTCGTGGGCCGCGAGTATTTATTCAAGTGAGTCCCCCTGCGTACCTTGCCTTGCTGCCGACCGTCGGCCCCGAAGGGCCAGCACTGATAGCGCGCATCTCGTCAACAGCACCCGGATGTGCATCTCGTATGAGTTCCAGCGATTCATTCCGCATGTGTACGTCCCTGTCTATCCCCGGCTGCTCTTACTCATGCCGCTTTGGTGAGCAGGTTGACGGGCCTCAGCCGCGACAAGGCGTCCGAGTGGTGTCAGTGGCCCCCGATCACATTTCGCGCATTGCACCCGTACTGACATGCGGCGCGGCCCCTTCCTCCAGTGTACGACCAGGAACAGCGCGCGAAGGCAGTCATGCAGGGCATGCATGCCGTGACGGGCAACATGAAGCACGACCTCGCGCAGCGGCCGTGGTTCGTGTGGTGGTTCATGGGGCAAGTGGCCAGGTCAGTGTCGCGGATGTGGATATATATGTGAAGGCTCACGTACACGGCCGGCCCAGGGCGCTTGCGCTGTGGAAGCTCGACAACTCGCTGACGGTGGCCCTTGATGTGAGCCAAGCGTTCTTGGAACCCATCGAGTTCCTCGCATCAGTCTGGCCCTGCGCGGGTATGCACGTTTGTCTGTTCTCGACCCTTTTGACTTCGGCGCTCATCCGGAAATCATGCACACCCACAGAACAACGCGCGCGATATAACCCCCTGGCGGAAGAAGTGAGGCGCGCCTGCCTTTCTGCTCAAGCTACCGTAGGCTATGTGCCGTCCTTCGGAAGGTCTTTGCCCTGACATCTCTCGGACATCTCTTGTATTACTATCCTTATTTCTTGAGTTTCCTGCATCTGTGCGCCGGATTTGACTGTGGATCTTTATCTTTATATGTGTACATTTTCTGTATCCCGGATATCCTATACCCTCACTAATTGCTTTGCGTTCTTGGAGTTCTGGTGCGTTCCGTCCCTTGGATTGTCTTGGATGTATTGCTGACTGTCTGCTTTGGCTAGTTATGTATCGTCACTTGCCACTTGCTGCTCCCATCATCCTCACATACTCGTGATGCTGCGCATCACTTCTATCTACTACCCAAAAACATGATAGCATTGACATCGTTACAAGAGCCAGAGATATAAGATACACGTTGCAGGCGTCGATGCGCCTGACTGGCTACATACAAATCCATCTAGGTGGACGCGGACATTCTACAGCTTGAGGGCTACATATACTGTACAAGGAGAGGGCTCAACTCGATCACTCGAATGCCCCCTCAAAAAACCCCGAGGCCACTCTGGCCGCCATCTCCACTATCTCGACTCGGACCGCATCTCGGATCTGCGTCCACTCTACGCCAAACGTTGAGCGGAAATCCTACAGAGGAAGCACAAGGACACGAACCGACGTAGGACATCCGCCGACCACTCGTGGAGGCCCAGCGGATGTGGTCCTGGTATATCTGCGACTGGAGCAGGATCGACGGCGGAACGCTTACTTCCCAGCTCAGCTGCGCAGCTCTGTTTCAAGGTCAGGTCGCTGGGAGTGGTGGTGGCGTACGACGCAGACTTACAGTCCATTATTATATTCTTTGATCTCTTCCTCGTGTCGCACGAAACGCGGGCCCCAGGCTTGTAGTGCCGAAGAAACCTATGGTTGGTAAAGTTTCGTTAGGCGGGGAGCGCTACATCTCATGAGTTTGCGGCTACCTTCATCATATGCGGCAACAGCTCTTCGCGAATGCTGTAGACCTGTAGCCAGCAAGGGCAGCTTCGGTTCAATAAGGATGCAATAACGCGGGACAACATCGACGCTCACAGAGAGAAGCTTGGGCAACGTCCGCGGCGCGTCGCACGAGAACGGCACCCAGCCGTCCCCCGGCGCGCCCTTGCTGCGCCGCTCGGAGCGCTCCCACTCGCCGACGCTGCACTCGAGGCCGCGGCGCGAGTAGAGGGGCGTGCCGACTTCGTAGCCGAAGGTGGGCGGGTGGAGCTCGGGCTCGAGGGTCGGCATCCAGGACTGCATTAACATCCATTTTTCGGGGGGGATGAGTTCCTCGGGGGTGTCTGTGACGTCGCTGAGGAGGTGGGTAGTGAGTTGACGACGGTTGACTGGGGCTGGGGCTGGGGCTAGGCGTGGACGTACTCGATGAATGTGTTGAAACAGATCTCCTGGACCAGAAAGTCGGCACATGTGAACAGCAGGGGATAGATTGGACGTACGCTATCGCAGATGTATATTCGGGCAGCGAAGGATATGGGCAAGCGGTTTGTGAACTTGCCGCACATCTAATGCCTGCCGTCAACGACGCACGCGTCGCGGTACGAACAGCAACTCACGTTACATCCGTTCTCGGTCGTGAACAGAAATGAAGCATACGCCTCCTCATTCCACATGTCTTTGCCGACCGATACGCAGGGAGGGTCCGGGATGGGCACTGGCGCATTCGCGCGAGCGCGTGCCCAGATCCAGGAGCGTCTGCATGGGTCAGTATAGCACCGGAAGTGATTGCTGCTCTTGCGCAATGCGAGGAGGTCGCGCGGGTGTAGATGAACGAGAATCTAACAAAGGGCGTAAGAGTCAGTCTCCAAGGAGGCACTCAGCGAACAGTTACCTCATAGAATATCTCTATAGGAATCCGGTTCTGGAGCAGCGGCTGTAGTGCGCCATCTTGGCCTTCGGATTCCGGACGCCGAACTGAGTAGGCGTATCTTTTCGGGTCTATGGGCGCACCATCGCTGTCATGCGTTCTCCGGACAGGCTTGGGCGAAGAGTCCATCCCAAGCCGCTTGTGTTCCGAGTCGAGGAGCTCAGCGTACATGTCCTCCTCTTCGGATGACCAGTAGTAGGGATAGCAGGTGAGCATAGACATGTTTCGCAGTTCAGGGGTGCTGGCAGGTGCAAACGAATGGAATTACAGGACTGTATGGCTTTCTGGCTTCGTCAGCGCAGTGGCCACGTCGAGATCACTCTTTGGTGACTTGCTCCTCGATCAATGTTTTCAGCGCTTACCCGATTACGTCATCCATCTGCACTGGGTGAGGACCGAAGAGCACGGACGGCAACCAACCGACTTGAATGAGTACCAGCGCTAGCGTCGAAATGGACAACACACTTCCACACCTCCAACAGCCAACATGGTTTGGACTCGTCGACGCGTCGCGGTCGTCCTCGCCTCGACATGTCTCGTCGGTCTGGCGTTGACCTTCGCGCCGAGGACCAACACCGCAGAGCTCGCCGCGCAGAACGCTGCGTCTGCGCCGAAATACGCGAAGCCTGTCGCTGTCTTCGTGGGAGGGACGTCTGGCATCGGCCAGGGCATGGCGGAGGCATTTAACCGGCATACTAAGGGCAACGCGCATATCGTGCTCGTAGGCCGGAATCGCCAGGCTGCGGAGGGCGTCATTGCGAAGATGAAGGCGTACGGAAATGGGACGAGGTGAGTGGCTTCTGTTGTTCATGCTTATCTTGTTTCTGACGCTTCCTTTCTAGTACTGGCTCGTATGAGTTTGTGCCCTGCGATATCTCGCTCATATCCAACGTCAAGCGCTCCGCCGCGGATATAGTAACGAAGCACCCGAAGGTCAACTACCTGGTCGTCACCGCAGGCGTGCTGGGAGCTTCCAGCGTCCAGACGGAAGAGGGCCTCGACAGGACGGCGGCATTGCACTACTACAGTCGCTGGTCGTTCATCCACGAGCTTCTCCCTTCGTTACGCTTCGCCAGAGACGCGAACGAGGACGCGAAGGTCATGTCTGTCTATTCCGCGGGTGACGGAGGCAGCTTCGATCGGGCGGCGACGAATAATGATCTCATGGTCGAGGTACGTCTTGCTCGACGTCGCCGTGTTCTCCACTGTTGACCTCCCATGTCCTTCCCCAGGAATTCGCCCTGCGCAACCCCGGCATCGTGTTCTCGCACGCGTCTCCGGGCGCAGTGCGCACGAACCTGCTCAAAGCGTCCGACTCGCCCGTCCTGCACGCCATCGACCTCATCCTCCCGCTCCTCACGCCCGTCACCGTCTCCCAGGACGAGTGCGGCGAGTACCTCTGGAGCGGGCTGTACCGCAGTGTCCCCACGCTGGGCTCCGGCAGCGTCGTTGGTGCGTACCGGATTGACAGCCAGGGCCGCGATTTGGGCACGAAGCGGTACTATGGGTCGCCGGAGAAGCGGGTCGCGGTGTGGAAGCATACACTGCAGGCGACGCGCACGGCGGATGAATGAGAATGCAGAGTGTGTGGTGAGAATGGCTGATATCTCGCATACCTACACCCGTGCCCTGTACAGACAATAAACACAGTATGGCCATATGGTCCGAGTTGGCCGATACATATGCCATCCGCAGTGGCGGCTGCAACTCATTCACAGATCCGCCCGGTGTCATACCATCATCACTTGCACGACAGACATACAGTTATATCAAGCAACGCATGAATAGGAAAATATGATGCATAACAATACAATGAAGCCGAGTCATGGCAATGCAACAAAATAACTCATACCGCACCCTTGATCTGCACCTTGCGGTACTTCTCTTCGAAGACCTGCGCGAGCGGCGCCGCCGCCGCCCGGCAGTCCAGCAGCTTCTCCTCGTCGCGGCTGTTCGGGTTCGTGAAGAACGCCGCCCCGTGCAGGACGAGGAAGTCGCGCGCCTGGACGTAGTTGTCGAATGCGAGCTCCTGCTGGATGACCGATAGCGAGATCTTCTGGTATCTGGTGCGCCACCCGCACAGGGTGAGAACAGGGGCAAAGGAGGGCAAGGAGGGAAGGGACGTACGCTTTTGACATGACGAGCAGCGCGCGGATGCGTTCGCGGTCGATGAAGTGGTCCATGATGTACGCCCCCATGTTCGGCGCATTGAGATACAGTTCAAACAGCGCGTGGTAGTTGGCCATCGCGATCGCGCGCTGCACCGCCAGCGCATGCTGCACCGCGGGGTCCTCTTTCTGTCTGGGCGTTAGCTGACCTACGTAAAGATTCAATTCTGCACCCCCAAAACGCGGCCGCAAGTGCGAGCAGGGGACAGACGTCAGCGGCGGGAAGCGCGGGGTTCGGAGTTAGGTAGGGCGGACGAACCACTGCGATTGCGTCCGTGGAGCAGCATGAGGATGCGGTACGCGGTGAACTCCTCGACCTTGCCAGGGATGCCGAGCTCGTAGAGCATCTTGAGGCTCGCCTGGCACGAGTTGTACTCGACCATGTCGCCGTGCTCAAGCGCCATGCGCGCGTGGATCTCGTACACGGACACGGTGAAGTCGTTCTTGATCCGCTGGACCTGTATGGCGCATCAACGCAGAACCGGGATCACGCTGGGCCGCTCCGGAGCATGCAGACGACGCACGGTCAGATCCTGCCGCAGGCTCTTGAACTGGCTGCAGATCCAGTTGTAGTTTGCTTTTTCGCGCCACCGCCGCTTCAGCTCGGTCAGCGTCTGCTGCAGTACGGGGTAAGGCCGGATCTGTTCGGGTTTTGGTTCCTGTTTGCCACGGGTCAGAAAGAGAAGGTGGACGGGAGATGTAGTAGCTTCGCGCGTGCTCACTGATGTTAAGCGAAGGTAATCCTTGAAGATCTCCTGTGACGTCCCGACGATAGTAAAGCGATCCCAATTCGGCACATTCTGCATGCACCACGATTAAGCAATAACCTTGACAGGCGTGGACGTGCAGGTAGACTCACCGGGTCGGCCTCCGGATCGTCAGGGTTAACGTGCGGCGATGCCGAGCGCGAGTACATGGAACCATTGAGAAGATGAGAAGTATGATGAATAGCCTTGAGAGACGCCTGACCGCCAGCACGCCGCGACTTCTGCTGCTCAATCTCGTGCTCCCGCCTGAACCGCTCCGCACGGCGGTCCAGGGCGATGCGGTCGTTCAGATCGAGCCCGCTGTTGTTGCTGTTGTGGTTGCCGGACTTGTTCATCTGCGATTTCTTCGACTTCTTGTTGTTCGAGAACGTGCCCTCGTTTCTGCGGGCGAGATGCGAATGATCAGGAGATGCCTCGGCTGACGGATGAAAGGGTGGACACACAGTTTACGCTTTAGTGAGCTCGATGTGGGCATGGGTTTAGGAAGAAGACTTGGTGGTGACACGCACTGAGATTAGTACGGCTGGTCTTCAGAATACTGTAGGAAGACGCACCTTTGCAGTTGTACACCATTCCAGTCTGTAGTCCACAGCGTCTTCGTGGTGTAAGCATCAGCTATTACCTTTCGTAGTTCTGCCTGGGCCTCATCTCTATTCGAGTCTGTCATCTCTCCGAGACAGCGCGCAACCCATTCCCTGCGAGACATGCAATTGTCAGAGATCGGCGGACAGTCAGCAGCAAGAGCGACATACTTGAGCGGTGGTGGCCACGATTCGCTGGACATTGTGAATGAAAAGTGAGTCTACTAAAGTGCAAGTATGTATGGAAAGCACGAGGGGAGGAGGAGCGGGCTGCACGAGGCTACTTATGGCAGACCGGACGCATTCAGCAGTGCAAAGTGACACCAAGATGCCGTGGGAACTTATTGCCAGACATAGCCCCGCCACGATCGATGCAGCACTTCTCATCTTATCCGACAAGACTTTCGTTTCAGACAATTCCCTATGTTCGAGAGCAAGATACCACCGTCCAATTCTACGGAGATAATTACAGGAAGACTCGTAAAGAAGCTCCTGGCCAATACTAAAAGAAGTCGTCCATCCCGGTATGATTCTAGTGATGGCCCTTGTCGGCAGGAGGGTTGTAGACTAATCAAGCTACGTGAGTACAAGAGCAGGTTGAATTGACGTGGAAAAGCCGTACAGATTTTCCTGTTCTTGAGGACAGCCCACTTGAAGCGCTTGACGTACAAAGAGATAGCGGTGAGGGCAGAGAACAGGATGACGGCCTTGAGACCGGTCTTCTTGCGCTGGTCGTGCTCAGGCTCGGAAGCCCAGCTGAGGAAAGTCGTGACATCCTTGGCCATCTGCGCGGTGGTAGCAGGGGTACCTAGAATTGAAACAGATTAAACGACCCGCCGCTGCTGACGCAAGTCCGAGAGAGCGCACCATCATCGTACTCGACGAGGCCGTCGAAGATGACACGGGGCATGGAGATGGCGCCACCAGGGAAGTAGGGGTTGTAGTTCATGCCGTCACGGATCTCAACACCGGCGGGGGGGTCGACGTAACCAGTAAGGAGGGAGAAGATGTAATCCTGTGCCAAGTCTGGTGAGAATTCCGTCTGGCATTTTCGATTTCCAAAGTCACTTACGGCTTTACCATGGCGGGCCTTCACAATGAGCGAGAGGTCCGGGGGAAGAGCACCGGCGTTGGAAGCCCGGGCGGCCTCCTCGTTGGGGTAGGGAGCAGGGAGGTAGTCAGAGAGCTTTCCGGGCCTCTGGAACATCTCGCCCTCGTCGTTGGGGCCATCGGTGTACTCGAACTCCTCAGCAAAGGCCTTCGCCTCGTCAGCGGTGTGAGAGACACCGACGAGGTTGCGCCAGGCAATGCGGTCGAGGGAGTGGCAAGCGGCGCACACCTCACGGTACACCTGGTAACCTCTCCGGATGCTGCGGCGCGTTAAGGAAAGGAGGAAAGAAAGTGATTCAGTCGAAGTCCGATGAGCACGCAGCGATAGATGGCATTACCTAGCATGGTCGAAGGAGTCCAGCCAGCCCTGGGACGACCAGGGGTACTGCGGAGGGTGAAGGCCGTCGTCAGCAAGTGACGACGCGTGAACTTCGCCAAGGAACGGAAGGCTTCCGTAGAGGTGGGTGTACCAGGCAAGCGAGCCGGCCGCAACGAGAGTCGCTGAGGCGAGGGTCGCCCGCGAGTTGATGACGGCCTAGTGAAGAACGTTCAGGCTCCTTTCTGATATCCAACGGATGCATTGCATACCTGGAAGCCGCTCTGCGACGCGGCGTTAGAGGATGCAAAGCGGACCTATGTGCAACGTAGATTGAGAACCGTCAATTCTGGGCTTGCACTGGGAGTTGGAAAGCAGACTAACCGAGCCAGAGCGCGCCGCTGCGCGCAGGGGCGCGGAACGCGATGCTACGAAAGCGCCAGACTTGTTGAGGGCGGCCGCAGGCAGCCTCGAGAGCATTTTGGAGAGTGGATTTTGGGAGGAAGGGAGAGCGTCACAAAGTCACGACTCAAACTCGCGGGGGGATACGGAAAATGGCCAGCCAATCACACATCATCCGTTTCGGCCTCGGCCCCTCCCGGCCGCGCCCCTTCGGCCAGGCCGGTTCCCTCAATCTAGTCTCCCAACAAATCATAGACGCTCTGATTGCGACTCTTAAGTCTTTCGCATTATTTGTAGCTGCAGCTTATTTTCGAGTGTAAGGTCTTATAGACGCCATTACATTTTCACAGATCATAGAACATTTTGCAGCTACAAGGAGCATGCCTCACCTGCAGAGCACATCCAAGTCTTCCGCGACATGGAAAAAATACCTGGTCATCTTGGTACAGGTCGTGTTACAGACGTATATTAAAAGCTCCTGGCAAGAGGACGAGGGAAAAGGGGATATACATAAAGATCCTGTTCGTAGCGCGGTCATGAGCATGTCACGTCATGCGTTCCGGCTGACAGCGTAGTCCCAGACTGAAACGTGTGTAAAGTAAAATATAGCGTAAATACCCAGCCATCGCTTGGCCCAGCGACCAAGTATGGCAGGAGCAAAGTCCTGCGGTGTGATCAGAACAGACACGCGCAGATTTCTGTTTGAATGGGGAGAGCGTGTGAGCGACAAGCTGAGCGCCGAGCAAAGTATGGCAAGCCACGCACCTTCCGCACAGCAGCACAAGCAGAGACCCGTCAAGCATGCTGTACAGCAGTCACCACCTCCCGACTGCTGCTGCGCCGGTTGTTGACTGTGGCGCACGAAGAGTCAGTAACGACCAAGACAAGGCTAGATAGAGCGGTCGTACACATAGACAGTCTGCGGTGGCGGCTGGGGCTGGTAGCCCGGCTGGCCACCATAACCCTGGTAGGATTGCGGGGGTTGTTGAGGATATTGCTGAGGGTAGTAACCGCCCTGGGGCGGAGGACCTGGGATGGATGAGCCGTTGGTCTTGGTTTTCCAGGCACCTATGTTACTTACCCTGCGGAGGGTAGTACTGGGGCTGACCCTGACCCTGGTAATAATCCTTGTTCATGTCGGTGATGAGTGGTAGCGAGAGGAGGAGGAAGAGAGAGAGAAAGACAACAGACACGGAAGTTTCGCAGTTAGTCCCACGCAGCTGAGCTCATCATGTTTATATCCCGCCGGCTCCCGGCTCGATCCCCTTGCTGCGCACCACTGCAGTACTACTCAGTACAAAGCGCACCCTGTTTGCTTCCCTCCCCCATTGTCTTCTTTTTGGTCCTGTGCATACACAGCCTGCCTCAGCAAGCACTGTTATCCGTCTTCTCAAGTCGCTGAGTCTGCCGCATTGGACGCGTCGCCCGGCTCAACTACGTGCACTCACGGTTGTCAGCAACACCTGCCCGCAACGTGCAGCAATTTTAGCGCGGAACGGGCTGTCTAACCAGCAGTGCTCCGTTGTACTCGGGTGGATCGGGTTCGGATATACGGACCAGCACGCCTGCATGGACGTACTTTACACGGAAGCTTGTGCGGGGGCACCGTCTCGGTCGTTTTGATCGTGAGGTGGGTGCTCATATCGTTCCGCGGAATTTCCGTCCCGGGACGTCTATGTACGACGAGCGCGTAATCATCTTGTTCTGCTTTGGGACTTGTACCGTCTTGTATAGTACGCTCATCCAAGAAGGCTTGCGTTGTGTATGCAGTCTCATTTGTACCAGTTGCGTTATCAGATAAGTCGGCGTGACATTGGAGTCTCCGCGCACCATTGCTATGATCAAACTCTGCGAACCAAACCTGCGGGAAAAGCGAAGACACCGCGTTCTTGTCCCAGAGAGAAGAATAACCCTGTTTGTCTACCTAGCTGTACGTGATGCTCGGCGCTCGACCAGGCCAGCCCTCTTCCGAATACAAAGATCCACGTTGTGTCCAATATGGCAACGCTTCTGCCATAGAAACTTGGGGACGCAGAAGAAGCCTCCCGGGACCCTACCTTCTAAATCAAGCATTTATCTTGGTCTAATTGAGCACGGCCGTGTGCGATTGAGGGAACCACGAAACGCTGTTGAGACTGCTCTGAAGTAATACAGGTGTCATCTGCCTCGGCAGAGAAAAAAAAAACTATATGAGTACAAAAAAAATCGAAAGCAATGTTCAAGATCACAGCACGGAAATCAGCATCCCGCCACAAGCTAACCAACATCCCCAACCCGCCAGAACGAAGAAACGAAGTATAGCGGCGCAATTAGGGTCTTCTGTAGAAAAAGGAATCAGTTCGTGGCGTTTCGTTCGGGAGGGGCAGCAATAGGAACTTAGAAAGGGCTGTCGTACAGCCGCGCAGATCGAGAGGCAAAGGCATACATTCGGGCACCTTGTTGCAAGAAAAATTCCGTCAACGGCGTCTGGGCTGGAGGCGGCGAGCAGCGGTCAGCCGGGGGCGAAGTGGGGCGGTGGGGCGTACGTACGTGGTGCAATATAATTTTCACGAGGCCGGACGTCGAAGGAGCGCGTATGCGCCTCAGTGACTACAGCGCCGCTTTCTCCGACCTGCATCATGCCTCCGGCCATATTCAACCTGTGCGGAACACGCGGGTCGTCAGATCCAGGGGGCGAAAACGCGGCCATCGGCGCAGACACGAGAGAAAAACGTGCCCTGTGAGCCGCATGAGCGTGACACGCAGCGAGTAGCGCCCTTGCATGCGGACACTGACGTCCGGAAAGAGGAAGTACACGCCCGGCCGGCCCTGCAAGTTGCGCAGATGGTGTGGCGAGGACACGAGGTTTCCGTACAATAGTCGGTCGGGCGGGAACTGCGTGCCTGGTGAGGATGCCACGTCTAGTGCTTGCGCACCGTCCCCGGTGTACAAGGACAGGTGCGAGATGAGGAACGGCAACTCTGGTTGGCTTTTGGAAACGGGTCATCTATCGCGTGTACGGACGGGTCTTAGGGCTTGCCTACCTGTCTACCTGATTGCCTCGACCATCGCGGATAATCAGTTGCACGACGAGGGGTGGGGCTAGGGGAAGCCGCGACAAAGCCGCCGCACCGAACTCGGCAGATGTTTGCGGCTCCTGTATGATCTCCAGTTGATATGTTCTGCACGAGATAAGGTCAACGCAGAAACACGAGAAGACGGAAGCAAATTTGCCTTGAGTCTTCGTCGGGACTAGGCGCGTCCTGTAGAAAGAGAGGCGGAAGAAGCAGCGACGACAGTGAACTGTCGAGGCCCCGCGACGACTGCTGGCTCCAAGACACGCTGCTCGTCGAACTAGAATAATACTGGGACTGAGAGTGAGACGTCGACCGAGATGGTATGTGTCTGTTGCTCGAACTGAAGGAGGAGGCGGAGCTCGTTCGACAGTACGTTATTTGAACAGTGGGTTGCTTTTCGTAAGCGACGGCAGTTAGGCGCTCCGTGTGCCAATCATTAGATCCAATGCTGGAATAGCCGTTCTGGAGAAGCTCGAAAAGGAAGAGTCCCATTCGGTGGATCTCCAAGTGGTACCCAGTGGCGGAGATCTGATGAACGGCCTGGCAGGAGTAACGGAGACACGGAGTAGCCCGCCGCGGCGTCTATAGATCATATCAGAACTATGCTGTTTGAGTAAGCGATAGACAGCTCAAAAGGCTTCGTACATGTGGAGGACCAATAGTTCGCTTGATGATGCCTCGGTGGGCTTCTTCGGCAATCCGGTGACGGTCATCAAAAAGTGTGTCCTGTGAGACGGGGAATGCGAAGAACGTCGCGGCTCTAGGGTCGTTATGGGATGTGTCAGCAAAATATAGGACATGTAAAGCAGAGAGCATCGCAAGGGGGCCGCACGGACAGACAAGGCCAGTTAGACAAGCATGTGAACAGCTGGCGCGCAGCTGGAGGTAAAAGGGACGTCACTGGGGCGCGTCGAGACTCTGACGTGCGCTGAAGCTCCATATACTTATACCAAGTTACTTCGAAGCAGGGACGGACGGAAAGAGGAGCCACGAGAATTAGATGGATTGATGGCCAGGTCAGAACGTATTTCACCGTCCACTTGGTCCGATCTGGGGAAAGCCGTGAGCAGCTCCGTCGATTGACCCGACGTAACCGGCACAGCGGAACCTGTAGTCAGAACTCAGCTGTTTTACACAACCTTCACGGGAAACGAGAAGACATGAAGACGGCAGGCGATCGCTGTGAAGAACTGGGACGCGGAATGGGGATGAAAAATCTAGATATTACATAGGATATAGTGTAGCTCAAACCCGTCTCTTCACATAGCTCCAAACACCTGCGCAACCCGAAACCAAAGTGGCCGCAGCCAAGGCAGGCCTTACCCCGGCTAAAAGGGGACGAGGATTGAGAAGGGGTGCCCATCTGGATATGGGAAAAGGGAACACACCTGTTGATTTGTAGAGAGCCCCAGTCAGCGCGCCGGCAGACATGCTTCCCAAAGTGTCGTGTTTTCCCCGCACAGCATCGATGGTCGAGTTGATGCCGTTGTATGCCAAAGCTATGAAGCGCGCGTCAGAGGGAGAACAAAAAGGACGAGAGAAAGCGGCAGGAGACTGACCCAATACACCGGCCGAGTTGCCCAAGAATGTGCCTCTTCTTGTGATGGCGTTCAGGACGCTGTTGATTCGCAGTCTTGAATTGGAGACTGCCAGCGGCCGACGTGCGCCCTCACGGAAACCCCATGCGCCTCCGAGGGCCAGACCTGTGGGATGAGGGTGAGCATGTGATGGGTGCAAAGACAATAAGATGAGGAGATAAGGTGAGAGAGAAGAGAACGGGGGCGCCATAAGAGCACGACATGAAGCGGAAATGGCAATAGAAAAAGGGAGATTAGAAGAGAGATAGATGACACACCACTGAGATACATAGTTCCTGTACCATAGCATAAATCATCGCTCCAACCCCTTGAAGGAATTGCTGTTCCTGACCCGGGCAGGTCGCTGGTCTTATCGTCATCGAGGAGGAGGTAATCGAGCGTGTCGCCGAGACCGGCGAGAGGATGGAGCTTTGCCGGGTCGTAAGCACCGAGGAGCAAGTCTGACGCTGTCACGTTTTCGGGGGCGGGGGCAGCCGACTGGGTACGAGCGAAGGTGGCATTCTTGATAAAGTCGGATGCATCGGGGGACGAGGAATCCTGAGACTGGGGTTGTGCCATTATTAGGTATTAGAGGTATAGGGAGACGGGGAGAGACGTGGTCGACGACGAGGGAGACGGCGAGGAGCGGACGGCTGTGGCGTAATTTTTGTAGCGGCGCGAAGATCTGGCGGAGAGCCGATCTCCTGGCAAAGGCCGGACTTGTCACTTGTTGCTTGCAATTGTGCGGCCTTGCGCGTCTTGTTCACTCTGTCCAACACAATAAGCCAGGTCCTCCTCAGGTCAGATGTCCCGTCTTGCTCGCTCCCTTCCTCGCTCCATCCCCCGGCTATCACCTACACGCGCTTTCGCTCACCCGGCTGCCGTGCGCGCTTTGGCCCCGTCCAAGACCCCGGCCCGGTCATCGCGCCCTTTCCTCCAGCAACGTGAGTTTGTTCGCAGTGTTAGAGTTTCGTTCGCGGTCGTCGATCGTGCAGTCTAATCTCTCTTGTCAACAGGATGGGCTACTTCCACCACGCCGCACTCTACCGCCTCAGATCCCGCAGAGGTCGAAGCTCTCCAGTGTCTCGAGCAAGGCACCCAGAAGCTCGAGGAGGGCGACGTTCAGGGCGCCAAGGAACTCTACAAGCGCAGTGTCGACATCAAACGTAATGCAAGTTCCCTTTTCAACCTAGGTGTTACCCACTATCACCTCAGTCAGTCCTCTCATCATTCCACCCTCCATGCCATAACGAGCCTGGTGTCCTCACAGAGGAGTATGATGAGGCCATCGCCGCATGGAAGGATTCCATAGCGCTTCAACCCTCCAGCGCAGATGCTCATACTAGTCAGTAGCCCCTTGCGACCCATTCTTTCTGCATCAGATAACCCTTTTTCCGTCACAGACCTTGCTAGTGCCTACATCATCTCACCCGTGGCACGGCCCGACCTCGCCATTCATCACTTGAAGTCTGTATTATGTGTTTTGGTCTCCCTGTGCGCCCACCTGACCCCACATAGCATCGCAGTTTCCCTCGCACCCGAAGATGCTGAGATCGCTTTCAATTTGGCGGCTGTCCTGGAAGCATGTCCGTCTATAACTCCGCTAAATTGTCAGTGATCAACTTCTCGTACTAAAACTCGCGATTCAGGTGGCCGGCTCGAGGAAGCCCTCGAATACTACAAGCGCAGCAAGGAATTTGGCGTGGATCGTGCGGCAATGCACATCCGAAACGTATGTCACTCTTGCTGGCTGACATCTGACTGCTGACGCCTTTATTTACCACCCTTCATTTCACAGGTTAGTGCGAAGATCTTGGGCCAGAAGCTCAAAGCAGAGGAGGAAGCCGCGAAGAAAGCCGCACCAGGTTCTTCCGAGGCCTGAGTCGACGACAAAATTAGCAGCTCGCCGCCCGAACAGCGCAGCATCTCCCCGACCCACGAGGGATAGGGGCACTCGCTATTGTCTTGCACGTCCTTCTTACCACGTCACCGCCGGAAATGTACACAACATGCGACCCACCGGCATGATGACCATTCGCTCTACTTCCACGGCAATGACGCCCTCTCACGACTGCCGCTTGGCTGGTCCGGGTGAGCTCCCACTCGTCTCGCCTTCATTAGACAACCCATTTCCTTTGTGGCTATACAATATATCTATCTGCAGACTTTCGGTACGCCTTCAGTCTAATACAAGTGGATCCTTCGAAGACCCATTCCCCCGCGAGCTCGGTCCATCCGGCAGACGGCCACGCGCCTCATCCGACGGGCTGCGATCGCGTCGTCTTCCATTGCTCGTGTCCGAATACCCGCCGCGCATGGTCTCCCTTCCGACATGATATGGTGCGTATCCTCTGTGGGGCATTCCGCGCGCAGCCCAAGGCTGTGGTTGAGAATGCCACGGCCCGCGGCCGCGGGATGCGCCGCCGTGCAAAGCCGATCCACCTGCCCCACCGCCTCGTCCACGATACCCTCGGGTTCTGCCATGGCTATGTTGATTAGCCCCGCCCTGGAAGAACTGCGTTATGCGTGGCTGGACTAGGCCTGCTGCGCGTTCGATGGGCGGCGAGTCGCGCAGCGCGTGCATCGTGGCGATGACGTCCTCGCGGGTGTAGAAATCGTTCGGGTGTTCATTAGGTGTCATTCTCAGGAGGCGTTCGTGACCTTCGTGAGGCATTGGCGCCTGGAATGTAGATGAAAAAGATCTGAGAACCCGTATGCCCTCTGGGACACTCGTGATTGTTGGATGGTTTATTCCTGTAAAATACGGTCAGGTTAGATGCAGCCCCATTCGGTTGGCCACCTACGGTTCTGTAAACGTGCGGCACAAACCTGCAAGATATGGGCATGAGAATTGGCACGGTGTGCCGATCAAAGGAAATGCTTACATTGTACGGTGTGTCGAAGTATAGCACCCACGCGGGTGTGCCAGGGAACTCGGATGCGATGTCGAGCCAGTGGGCTCTCTGCCTGCGCGAACATTACGTGTATAAGGGACCGGTGCCCTTGAGGAATTTAGGCCTTCTAGCTGAATGTGCTCACCCAGCATCCGCGTTTGTTCTGTCTATGCAGACAGAGTATCCCTCCCGCAGACTCTGCCTCGCCAGTGCCTCCACTTTCCTCCGATCGCCAAGTTCATCCTGGCTGCACCTGCGGAACTGAGGAAAGTATTCCTGAAGCGCCACTGCAAACGTCGACTGTCGATGCCTCCCGTTAATCACGTTTGTTGGCGAAATAAGGCAGTCCAAAGCGTACCTTGCCGGAGGCGACGAGTCCAACCAGTATCAGGACGATTGGGTGGTCTATGCAGAGACCTTCGTCTTGCGGAGCGGTAGACATGTTGATCACAGGCGATTCCCGGTGCGCATTGTGCAAGATATACCTGCGATGAGTGCTACGCACGTCGCAGATGTGGGTTCCAGAGTCAAAGGGCACGACGGCGCGTGTCGGTGGACCGCATTTCTATATCTGATCATGATTCCTCAAGATATTGCAGGACGCCTCACTCGAGGGAGCGTGCCTGCATCCTGCTGGCTTTCATACCATGGTATGTTCGGCGTCTGCTGTACATACTGCTTTACTGACAGGCATAGCCATGAGCGCCCAAGACTAGGATACAATTCGGATATATGCAGCAAGTCAGTAAGTTGTGCTATCCACACTACGTAGGTTCGCCGATGACTCGTGTCCAGGCGCCTGTTAGAAAATTTAGCGTTGTCCGAGCCTGCTACCTATGCATTTGACCGTCTGCTTCATATAAATCTCTTACATATGTCGCGACCGGTGTGTTCTTCATCTGTAGGTCTGGTAGATCATGCCCCTTGTATCTTCGTCCCAAATGATCTCTCCGACTTCTCGGCCTAGGCTGTCAACCCATTCCCTCGTCGTTCTACACTGTTGGAGGCGCAACTGGCGCAACTGGCCGCAATGTGCGTTCATCTCCGCAGGGTACTTCATGCACGCCTCGTGCCGGTCGCCTCCCTGAAAATCAGCGCTCCTGAGCGTTAGAACCTGCAGCTTCGGGAAGGGGGTGTAGGATGACGGTCGCGCAGCCAAATATTGGACGAATGTCCTCGCGGCAAATCCGCTAACGCTTGCCCGTACGACTTGCTTCGCCTCCCCGAACAGGCGGGCCCAGTCCTCGACAGTGATCCGCGTGCGCGGGACGGATATGTCCAGCATTTTGAGGTCGTGTAGGTGCACAGATGTACAGAGGTCTGCCACACCATCCAGAGTGACCGAGCAACCGTAAACACTATAGAGGTCCGCGCTCAGTTTGGCATGTCGTGATACACGCCGTTGGATATCGTCAATGTCAACCGTGTCCCACGTTCTGAGAATCAGTCCAGGTATAGAATCTAAGATGAGAAGTGCTTGGATAGACCTGTAGTCGTTTGGCGTAACACTGTATGGATAAGTTTGGGTTGTAATGAAAGGGAGTATTACTGGGAACCTGTTGGCTAATCCCACACGTGGGTGAGTCAGGTTTGTGCAACCTAGCTTCACTCGGGCAGCACGAGGGAAGACGATATTGTGTAGAAAATTGGCACATGAATGGACCTCGTCGATGATGGTGAGTCGAGTCAAATTAGGAAGATCGGGTTGAATAGCAAGTTCCGTAGGAGTTTCGTCTCTGCGCAGGGAGGGGGGCAGAGCTCGTTCAAGGTCCAAGGTGTCTAATTGGGGCAGATTTTGCAGGCCGGCCAGGATTTCAATCATCGTGGAGCAGCGTCCGGATGGGCGGCGAATTTCAAGGTGGACGAGTGTGCGGAGGCGGAGAATGGGTAACTGCCACGATATTCGGTAGTGCAATAGTACCAGGCTGTGCAAGCGTGGGGTATAACCACCAAAAATATTATCAGGGATGGCCTCGCTATCTTCGATGGGAAGTCCAGGTAGGCATGCGAGCCTTGCGATCTCCAATAAAGGTGCCGGTTGCACCAAATAGCTCTGTATCTGTTCCATTGACTTGCCGAAAGCTGCGTTATTCAGGTATAATACCTTGACACGTCTAAGCTCTGCGAGTGCTAGTAACAGGGATTCGTCACTTGCTGAACCATTTCGGAGGTATTTGAGCACGAGAGGGGCCTCTTTTGACCGTGCGAGGGCTTCGTCCATCCACTTGGATAGCGTCAGCGGCAGCGTGCTCCAAAGAACAGGGTACTCCAGAGCGACCTGTCTCCAAAAGCGGCAGACATGGCTGACGAGAACCCATCCAAGATTCCGCCCCCCTGCTTCCAGGTGATGATAACGAGAGGAGTTGAACTGAAGGGGATCGTCGGCTTGTAGGCACGAGAAGATCTGCGTCAGGATTTCTGGGGGGAGCTGATTGATATAGGCCTGTGCGCGTTCGAATTCCATCCTTTCAGGATCACTAGAACCACTGATCGTGCCCGATGTCTCTAATTGAGTTCTAGCTAGAGACAGCCACGTCTCGGATCTGACTCATGCAGACGTTGAGGACCGGTTCCAGATCCACCATAAAATGCATGGCCTTCAGTACATACTTTTGGCATATCGTTCGAGGCTCTCCCGGCAAGTTCTGCATTTCCATACAGTCGTCCTGGGTTCAAGGGTTGGAATTCCGCTATTGAGAACCGAACTGATGAAACCTACTCCTGACTGCTAGATAGGATGTCGATGCCGTTGGCGTAACGTAGAAAAGAAATATGCAGTCTCTGCCGGTGCCCAGGATGTAACGAGACGCCGCATGCCTACAGCGCGGGCACCGTGACGGGCAGGCAGTGACGATCGCGTGACGATCGCGTCCGTCACCGTGACAGACACGGTAGCCCGACGCGGCTTGGTTGCACACCACATGTTCTCGCAAGCAAGCTACAGCTTCAAGGGCCGAGAGATCTACGCCGACTGGCTCAGGAATCAATTTGAACTTCCTCTCAACGTCAGCAGCTCTCAAGTGGACCCCAGAATTCTCGTCGAATGACCCAGGTGGGCTGGAAAGCTCGACTAAAGTATTACACATGCCAGAATTATTCTGACATTGCGATTCGGCGCCCGTGGCTAGTAGGAAATATTCTCTAACTTTGCGTGCCTCTTATCATGACAAGACGTCACTCTTTCTTCAGTTGTAAACTTGGAATGATAAGGCAGCACAGTGTTTTTCCAAACTAGTATTTGCTTCCATGCATCGAGACACAAAACCCGGCTTCGCTACCCACGGCCATTGATTCTGGTAAGAGTGGTCTTTGATTGTGTCGAACGTTTCTCAGGGACCAACCAAAACAGTAAATCAGCTGGTCCAACCAGGTCCGACTTCACGGAGACCGCAATTGACGTATCATTGTTGTACAATTGACAGGTGACCATAACGCGTATTTAAAGGGTGTGAACTGACCAGTCCACTGCAGGCTTCCTCGTACAGCGCATCTCAAAGACCTCGCCATGTCGCAGTACGCGTATCTCGCCGACCCGGATCCTGAATTTACTGCGGCGTCTGCAGGCATCCCAACGTCCTTTCAAAGCAGAGATGTGGAGGTTATGCGCCAAGGTCTGCGTGATGGAGTAAGCTACTTCACCGAAGCGGCAAAATGGCTCCGTCCAGCTGGTAAGTGCGTCCTTGTATCGGACGGGCAGAATGTGACTGACATAGCATAGATTCTGAATATCACGAAATGGAACATCGAGTTCACGTGGAGGGAGGGGAGATCACCGTACGCTGCTTTGTACCTACTCTCAAGGATGAAGAGGGTGGTATATACCCCCTTCTCGTCAATTTTCATGGCGGAGGCATGTTCTTGCTATGTCAAGCCCCTGAGTGTCCTAACGAGCTCGAACAGGTTGGACCCTTGGGGGCTTGGATTCGGATGATCTGCTTCTTCGGCATATTTGTGTTGCCCACAAGGTGTCAGTTGTGAACGTGGATTACAGGTCTGTTTCTTTGCTGCGCGATGTTTACTTGTTTGACTCATCCGCATATTCCACAGACTGGCTCCAGAGCATCCCTTTCCAGTCCCCATGGACGACTGCTACGCGGGACTGAAGTGGGTAAGTGACTTTCAACAACGTCCTCGATAGAATAATTAAAGTCATTCGTCCAGGCCGCAGATAATACTGCACTTCTTCACGTCTCCTTGGCTAAAGGGTTTATCGTCCATGGCATGTCTGCAGGCGGCAACTTGGCTGCTGCAATCTCCCATCTCGCGAAGAACGATCCGTTCTTCCAGCACCGGCCATTGACAGGACAGATACTGCAGATTCCAGCTGTTGTTCACGTCAACAACATACCTGAGCAGTACGTGCTTACTATTCCTTTCCGAAACGGCTTGGTTCACCTCATTTGTTCTGCTCAAACTAGATACAAGTCACAAGTTCTGTCATATGAACAGAATGCTGAGAATCTGACTCTCCCGGCATGGGCAATGCATGCCTTCTTCGGTAGGTCTGATTTGTCTCGGTCCAAGAAATTCTACGCCCTCAATATATTCCACGTTTGCAGAGCTGTACGGGGCTGATCCTGCCAACGAAGATGTATTCCCGCTCCTGAAGTCTGACCACACTGGACTTCCTCCTGCAGTAATTCAGGTCTGCGGCATGGATCCCCTGCGCGACGAAGGAATTCTCTACGCTCAGTTGCTGCAAGAAGCTGGTATCAACACCAAGCTGTACATGTGAGTGTATATTCATGCTTCCATCGACCTCGATTGACACCACCTTATATACAGATATCCCGGGGTGCCACATGCCTTCTATCTGGGATTCTCTCACATCAAGCAAGGCAGAAAGTACATTGAAGACTTGAAGTCGGGCCTGCAGTGGCTTTTGGACGAAGCTGTTTGAATATCATGGTCGGTGGTATATGATCTTGTACAGTTTCCTGCCTTGCATAGCCTGGTGAAAACAACGGGATGTCCTGACCCAAGGCTATCCGCACAGAGGCCCTTGGCTAAGGCGTGATTTATGTCAAGCACCTACGTGATTAGCGATTGGTTACTGCACAGCTGGGGTTCGGCCGCCGCTCCGCACACCTGGGCGCTAGCCTCGGGCTGCAAGGCACGCATTGTGGCCGAAAGTCGAAGAGAGAATACTCATTTCACTCTATCGCCATCGAGGAGTCAGAACACGGCTTGTGATCTCCGCGGTACTTTGAGATGAGACAATCATGGAAAGGCGCTAAGTGTGGCCAACTACAATCTTCTGCGCCTATGGATGTCGAGCAAGGTTGTTTGAACTGACTTACTCAGACTTCTGATGGATACAGGACCCCGTCTTTCAATCTCAAGCACTGCATTCGCGTTCGCAATCAATGCCCGTCTTGTGAAAGCTTCGTATATGCACTTTGATGACGAACCTGGGCTTTGGCTGCTCACGGCGACGGTGCCCAACCGATCTAGTTGGACCAGGCAAACCATCAGGGGCACACCCAAACAGAACATCAGCTGTTCTCCATGTCAGCATTCCGGCCACTAGATGTACGCGTCTCCTCGGCACCTTGTTGATATTAGCTGATGGTGACATGTATTTAAAGGGTGTAAAGTGAGCTGTTGACCGAACACTTACATCCACATATCGGAACCTTCACCCAATGTCGCAAAACGCCCATCTCTCCGATCCGGATCCCGAGTTCGTTGCTGCAGCTGCAGGTCTCCCTGACCCATGGCCAACTAGGGATGTGAGCGTCCTGCGCGAGAACTTGCGTGCTGCGACGCTTCACTTCAACGAACAGGCGAAATGGCTTCGTCCCGCTGGTAGGTTTTTTCTCATACATGGGTAACATGACGTGACCACCGTTTTATAGATTCCGAGTACCGCGAAGAGGAGCATAAGGTCCCTGTTGAAGGAGGAAATATCACTGTTCGTACCTTCGTGCCCACTCCGGCCGGGGGCGAGGGAAACACCTATCCTGTTCTCGTGAATTTCCATGGCGGAGGTTTGTTTTCGCTACGTCAATTACTTGAAGGTCCTAATGTTGGTGAACAGGTTGGACTATTGGAGGCTTGGATACCGACGATTTGTTGCTTCGACACCTCTGCGTCGCTCATCAAGTGTCGGTCGTGAACGTGGACTACAGGTAAGGATCTTTCTTATGCCCCATATTTTTTTTTCAATTACTCATCGCAACAATAGACTTGCCCCAGAGCATCCGTATCCCATCCCCGCCAATGATGCCTATGCAGGACTGAAGTGGGTGAGTAGAAAAGATTGAATTATCTCGAGAAATGGGCTCATTCTTCCAGGCCGCAGAAAACACCGATCTCCTTCACGCCTCTGTGACTAAAGGGTTCATCGTTCATGGCCTATCGTCAGGTGGAAACATGGCAGCAAACCTGGCTCACCGTGCGAAGGACGACCCATTCTTTCGCGATCGGCCCTTGACAGGCCAGATTTTGGAGATCCCTCCCGTCGCTCATTTTGACTACACGCCTGAGAAGTATGCTACGCATTTACGCATTCGTTGGCATCGCTTATCCTGATTTTCTGGCCTAGATATAAGCAGGAGCTCCTATCATTCGAGCAGAATGGCGAGAATCCGGGTCTCCCTGCCCGTGTAGCTCGCTTCTTCTTCGGTAGGCGGATTTGAACCACATACCTATCCTGCATTAGCCATTGATTATATACCCTCAGGGCTGCACGGAGCAGATCCGAAGGACGAGAATGCATTCCCTCTCCTTAAGCCAGACCACACAGGACTCCCGCCGGCGGTGATCCAGGTCTGCGGCTGTGATATTGTGCGCGACGATGGCATATTGTACGCGAGAGTGTTGCAAGAAGCCGGCGTGAACACGAAATTGAACGTGTAAGCAGAGCAACCCTTGCCCCCGTCAATCTTAACCCTTCTCATCATGAATTCTGCAGATATCCGGGCGTGCCGCATGGTTTCCATCTTGGATTCCCTAACATAACGCAAGGAAGGAAGTATATTGACGATCTGAAGTCGGGTCTGCAGTGGCTTCTAGACGGTGCTGCTTGAAAACAGTGGTATCTGTACACGATTGTCTGCAGCGTCACATCATACTGAAATGAAAGAAGGTCGAACGGATTGAACGCTTGCTAGTGTTTCTTCTGGTGGCCCTGCTTAGCTGTCAGTATAAGCTCGCTAGATCCTGCATTAGTAACGAAGAAGGCTGTGACTAAGACTGCTCGCTGAACTACGTCAGAGACCTTGATCTTCTGTTATGTTATACGCACCGTGGTACCAAGGTGTGTGTATATAATGTTCGCTTTCGGTGCCTCGACGTGCACAGATCAAGATAGTCGAACATGAACATGTGAACGTCTGCACAGCGAAGGTGAGCATCTTCGGCATTCACTTATCTCAAGGCTCGGTCTGACTACGCCCTCGGGTGACTGCAGAGGTGAATAATCAAATGCCGGAGGGCGTCCGGATCCTCAAAAGTACCCATGATCAGGGTCGTAGATGGCCTCGAGCCTGAACGCTCTATGCGAATGTCAGATCTTAAGACACCGAACCGTTCATTTCGCAGCCATTGCTCAGCACTCAATTGAAACAGAAGATCAGCAGGCCAAGGCCTCCCCTCTCCGTCAGCACTTCGGCTATGCTGGACGAATAACCGCCTGCATTTAAAAGCGCAGCAGTGGCCATTTGACTACGCAGCATACCTGTGCTTATTGGAAACCTCCATCATGTCGCAATACGCCCATCTTTCTGTCCCAGATCCCGAATTTGCTGCTGCATCTGCGAACTTCCCGATCTTCGCTCCCACTAGGGACATCGAAGTCCTGCGCAAGGCTCTCCGTGACGGCGTAGCATATTTCAACGAAGTTGCGAAAAACCTACTGCCCGCTGGTAGGTGCACCTTTGTCTATCACACGCGACATATAAATGCTATTTTTGTGCTGTAGATTCGGAGTACCGTGAAGAAGAGCATCAGATTCCCGTCGATGGAGGAGAAATTACTGTGCGCTGCTTCACACCGACGCCAGGAGGTGAAGACGGCGGTGGTCCATATCCATTGCTCGTCAATTTCCATGGAGGAGGTCCGTCATTAAAATATCAGGCAGAAGTCCATGTACACCCTGACCGGTTTTCGCAGGCTGGTCTACCGGAGGTTTATTTACGGACGACACGTATCTCCGGCACCTATGCGTCGCACACAAAGTGTCAATTGTGAATGTGGACTACAGGTTAGTCCTGCATGTCTTTGGTAGTTTCGCAACACTTGTTCATCGCATCTGCAGATTGGCCCCCGAACATCCCCACCCGATCCCTCGCAATGACTGCTATGCAGGATTGAAATGGGTGAATACCGGAGCCTGAAATTATATATGATCCCATGTGCTCATCCACCGTCTAGGCCGCAGACCATGCGACTCTCCTGAACGCATCTCCAGCCAAAGGCTTCATCATCCACGGCGCCTCGTCTGGTGCAAATCTAGCCGCGGACGCGACGCATCGCGCAAAGAACGACCCATTCTTTCAAGGGCGGCCCTTGACAGGACAGGTACTGCAGTTTCCCGTCGTCATACATGTCGACTATATACCCGAAAAGTACGTCGCCCATCGCGTAGAAAACCCGCTTCCTCTGACCTTCTACTGCAGATACAAGTCGGAAATCTTTTCCTTCGAGGAGAACGCCGAGAATCTGACCCTCCCAGCTAGCGCAATGCGGTATTTCTACGGTATGTAGACGCATTCAACACCGCCTTGGCTCCTTGCTGAATCCCGCGATCGCAGAGATATACGGCGCCGATCCTAAGGATGAAGACGTCTACACACTTCTCAAGCCCGATCACAAGGGGCTCCCACCTGCAGTCATCCAGATATGCGGACAAGATCCACTTCGCGACGAAGGTATCCTCTATGACAAGGTGCTGCGAGAGGCCGGTGTCAAGACGAAGCTGAACATGTAAGGAATTTCGTCTTTCCCGACTTGAGAGGAGTAACTGAGCTCCGGGCTGTGTTGTCATTTCCAGTTATCCGGGCGTGCCGCATGCGTTCATCCTTGCGTTCCCGCAGATTAAGCAGGGGCAGAAGTACATCAAGGAGGTGAAGGCGGGACTTCAGTGGCTTTTGGACGGGGCTCCCTGAGATGAGTCGAGTGGTCACTGAATGTACATACGCGAGAGTTTTCTGTAGTAAAGGGTGTTAGCATATGTTTCCCATCGGAAATCTACTTGTCTTTGATAAGTCTGCTTGAAGAACGCTCCAGATTTGCAGAGGGTTTGCGTGTGGCAAATGACAAGTCAGCCTCACAGAACTTCCACCTCTCTTTCCCAATTCAACACAACGCAGCACAAAGCACGAGGATAAAACAAGTAACTTCCGCGCACAAACAATTAGTCGTGTAAATACACAGCGAACAGACTGCAAGAGAAAGAAGGACATCAAGAGCACAGTCAAAAAGCAGAAGCAGTCCGCCGCCCACGATCCACGAGATATCACCCACCGCCACCCACACCACGCCCACTATCCGCCACCCACAGCGAACTAGTCGGGAGAGACCGCCGGCAGTCATCGCCCATTGACCGTCGCAGTCGAGTCGCGCCGTGGCGTCGGCGCGGGCACGCTGGCAGGCATCGAGGGCCCCGCGCGCGGGGACTGCGGTTGCTCGGGCGGGGCATGATTCGGGTGCTCTGGTATCTTCGCGATCTCGCGCTTCGCCTCCTCCCACGCTTCGAGGTTCTATGCGCGCCAGTCAGTCTCATGATCATTCGCAAGCGCGGGAGGAAGAGAGGAAGGGAGGAAGGAGAAGGAGACGAAGATGCACCTTCTTGCACCAGTCACGGTGGCTCCGCGCCATGCTGATCGCCATCTCGCGCAGGTCCGCGACCTTCTGCCGCTGGAAGCGGTCGAGATCCGCCTGGATCGTCGAGCTCGCGTACTTGAGGTCCTGCGCAGACAGGTGCAGCGCGTCCTCGAGCTATGCGCCATCGTGTCAACACCCTGCTCTCTCCACGCAGACAAGCAGACAAACGCACCTGCGAGATGTTCTCCCGCGTCTTGGTGATCCCGTTCCGCCGCGCCGTCTCCGGGTCCGCATCCATCATCCCATGCAGCGTATAGCTCAGTGCACTCAGCAGGCCCATGCCAGGTGCGCGCCGCCGCGAAGGGCTCGGGCCCGGATGCGGCGGGAGGTACACCGACCCTGGATCGCGGTCCTCCTCAGCCTCCCTCTCCCTTTCCCTATCTCCCTCCCTATCCTTGGCCCCATCCTCACCGTCCGCCGTACTCGGCGCGTCCTCGCCATCGCCGCTGCCGCTGCCGTTCCCATTCACACTCGTAGAGCTGCCGTCCGCACTGAGACTGGGGCGCGCGCCGACCGACGCGACGCGCCCGCGCCCGAGCGCCTCCTCGAGCCTGCGTGCCTCGCGCTCGCTCTTCTCGAGCTCGCCGAGGCTGTCGCGGCGCGCCTCGAGCGCGTCCTGCGTCATCTCGAGCTGGACGTGCTTCTGGTGGCGGTACGTGAGCAGCTTGCGGATGATCCCCGCGAACTGGCTGTACTCGTGCAGCGGCTCCTGCCAGTTCTGCTCGAGGTCCTGCAGCTGTGCGTCCGGCCAGTCAATGGTCGGTGGTCAGCGTTTTATATGTGGGGAGGAGTCAGGTGGGCAGCTTACGAGCCGGGTCGTGGACATGTAGGTGGTGTCGATGGCTTGCCCCGTGCGCTCGATGGCGGCGGAGAGCTCTCCGTGCTCGTTCAGGCTGAAGCCGTTCCACGCCGCGCCAAGGTCCATATGGTCTTGCGCGTATTCTGCAGCAGCCGTCAGCACAACGAGCGAATGCAAGCACACGCGTACTTGCCTGACCACCGCTTCATCGTGCGCCGTGTGACCTTCTCCATCGGCCCGCTGAGGTGCGCGGCGAACTTGTTCGTGAACGCCTCCGAGTCGAGGAAGCGCTGGTCCGGGCGGCGGAGCGGGTGTGCGGCGGAGGGGTTCGGGAGCGCGGCGTATGCGGGCGACGCGGAGGGGTCGGTCGGGTTGTGCGCGGGGGCTTTGAGGATGTTTTTGGGGAGGTTGGAGAGCGGAGGCGAGTGCATGATCTCGGTCTGTGGGAATGGCAGAGCGTGAGCATATGCTTGGCATGGCGGAAAGGGGGACACGTACCCATGAGACGTCGCCTTCGAGGAAACGGTGGAAGACGTGCTCGTTCGCGAGGATGGGGTGCCGCGCGATGCGGTTGAGGAACGTCTGGAGCATGCGCCGGCGGCGCGCGATCATGGCGGCGTCCTCCTTCGCCTTGGCCTGCTTGATCGCATAGTCACCGATGGTCTGCTTTGAGGGGATGGGCGGGATGATGAGCGTTGGGTAGAGTTGTGTGAGCGAGAGGCGTAGTGCCTCGAACTCGGAGTAGCGGTGCCGTGCAGTAGTGTTCTGCATCACATGTTATTAGGACAAGCAGCAAGAGAAGAAAGTCAGGAAGGCATACACCGGCACGAATGACATAGGTGATGTATGGCGAGGTCGAGTTCTCGGTCGTCTTGACCGCATCGACAATCTAGGAATCAAATGAGACATGGGAGCGCGATATGGCAATAAAGCGCAGCAGGCGAACCAGAATTTCGACATCCTCGCCCGAGTGCAACCATTGGTCCCTAAAGCAGCAATAATCATCCTTCTGTGCAGGCTGGCGGGATGCTGCGGTGCCGGGGGAAGGGAAGGGCGGGCGAGCGGAGTCGCGGGTGGGGGACGAGGGCAAGCGGATGGCCGCTGGTGGCGGGGAGACGTTGACATGGGACGTGGACGACGCGGAGGAGAGCGGGGGGTCGGAAGTAAAGGGGTTCTCGTCGTCGTAGATGTCCATGGCGGTGGTGGTCGTGGGTGTCGACGTCGAGGGCGGACCGACGTTGTTCGCAGCAGTGAGCGCGTCACTCGTCGGCCACACAGACGCCGATTACGTACTCAAGATGCCCTCCGTGCCTGGCTCACTCAAGTCATCAATTCAAGCAGCCTATCCGAATACTCTAAAGCCCTTCAACACGTCCTTGTCCACCTCTGCTCTCTCTGCAGCCACCTCCTCGTCCACCGCCATCCCGCTGTCGTCAAAGCCCTTCCCTAGCAGCGACGCAAACAGCTCATCGATCTGCTCCTCATGCCATCCCCCGCCTGCTAATGGCACCGGCACCATAAAATGCTGCAGCTTTTCGTGCACCTCGAACCTGCACGATCGTAAGATAACGACCGAAAACATGTGAAATAAATGCATACCTGAGTTTGCGGCCCTTGCTCGCTTTTGTGTCCACGCCTTTGCGCTTCTTGCGCTCCTTCTGCATCACCTTCCAATCTTCATTGCCGCCAACATTTCCACTCTTCGCGTCGATCACGTCCCGCAGCAGCTGCTGGTAAAAGTCTGTGTCGTCGAACAGCTCTGGGTCCTCCTCTGCGGCTGCCTCGGCCTCTGGCGCGGCCTCTGCACGAATTCGCGCGCCCTTTCCCCGCCGCACGCGTGTGCGGGCACGCAGCCGCTCGCCTTCCACCCCGCTCGTCATCGCGTCAATCTGCGGGCCTACGCCCTGCACGCCGCCCTTACCCCGCGAGAACGTCTGTGCGGACGGCAGAAGCGCCGAGGGCGCGACTGCCGCGATCTTCGCAGACCATTTCGCAAGCGTGTGCGTCAAGTGCGGATGGTATCTGCGGGCGAAAAGACGTCAGTCGTGTCAAAAGAGCCTGGACGCGCGTCGTTTTGGCTCGTCGGGGAAAAGAACCCCGCCACGAGGGGGTGTGCACAAAAGTGAGAAGACGGTGGTGGCGCAAGCGGCGTTCTGCGTCGAATGTTCCGCCCGTACGTACGCGCCGCGCCGCACACCTAGCCGACGAAAAATCCTGGAAAGAGAGGGATGGGACACCCACATATGGTCGAGCTCGACGGCCCACTCGCTCGCGTCGTGGACACGCTCTGTCCAGTCCTCGTCTGCGTGTAGGTCCTCCTGTTGCGCGTCGCCGTCGGCCCCGTCTTTACCATCTCCATCTTGTCGATCATCGATTCTGCGCCGTTTGCCTGGGCGCGGCGACGCGTCCACGCTGACTTCTTCGCGCCTCATCAGCTCCTGCAAGCCACACATGCACACGATCAGAATGTGTCCCGACGCACAAGCAAAGACGTAAGACGGCATTAGGCGCGGTCAAGTGACCACACTGCGCCATCGTGTCGTGTGCCCACTACGAGATGAGGAGGGGGAAAATAAGGGGAGGAAGGCGCGAGGCAGGGAGATTGGGCAGGGATCGATGGAAACAGATAGGGGTAGGAGAATGTGCGTTAATGGATGGACGGACCTCACGGAGGAGAGATAGCTCGTCAGAGAGGGCGAGCGCTTCCGTGAGGAGGGCGTGCTGGGCCGCGAGGCAGCGGGGCGCAGATACGAATTGGGAGATCTGGGCCGGCTGGAAAAATGAATAGACGTCAGGGCACGGAGGTCTAGAATTTCGCGGAGTGCAGAATGAAAACGCACCGGTGGCAAACGGTTTGCGCTCACGACAGATTTTTGCATTCGGATGCGCGCGTCGAGAAGTGAGTCCCAGAGGCCCTGTGCCATGTTAGCATCGACAAGTAGATCGTAAAATGTACGTACGAGTTGTCGCTTGACTGCTTTGCCCTTCTTCACATCCGATTCGCGTGTCTGGCGAAGGGTAGTGGCGAGGTCTTGTTCAGGTTCGGGCTCGGGTTTGCTAGCGCGAGGTTTGTTTTTCCTGGGAGGTGCAGGGACGTCTTCATCTTCCGACTGCTCCTCAGCGTCGCTGGACGGTATATCTTCATCGTCATCGTCTTCATCCGAGCCAGAGGGCTCTCCGGCATCTTCGTCTGAATGTACAGAGCCATCACTGTCTTCGAGCAGCGCACTGCGGCTAGTCTTGACACCCTCATACTTGGGGTCGCTTATGCTCTGTTGTGCCCGACGCAAAGCGGAGGGACTATGCTATGTCAATTCTACTGCATACACGGTTTGCGCGTGCAAAACGCACCCGACGTCGATGTAATGCTCGCGTGCGGCAGACGCGTCTTCGGGCTCCGGGGAGCCGCTGGCGTGCCGGAGGTCGTCCTCTGGGTCCGCGTCTGATGGGGAGTCAGGAATAGAGATCAGGCGACATGCTAACACGCACCGAGTGGGGCGGGCTGGTCGAGCAGCGCGATCTGCTGGGCAAGGGACAGACCTGGATGGAAGACGCGTGAGTGGGAAGGAAGACGCAAAGGGGAGTATGTCGGCGAAACCGGTGGGAACACGCACGTTGGGTGGCCATGGCGGCGCTGGGCGAGCTCGCTGTCGATGGCGGCGGCGGCGAGGGGTACTTGAGTGGTATTGGGGAGGATGGGCTGGGGAGGGCTGTGGCGGGGTCGGGCTCGGGGCGGAGGCGCAAAAAAGCAGCGGGTCGCGAGGTTAGGGTCAGAGAATATTGGCAAAGTGGTCGGGAGAGAGCGTTGCTTTCTGCCCGCTCGTGCTCCTGCGGGCTCTTCACTCTGTCGCTCTGCCCACCCTGGATCTCTCCTTCCTCCTCCCTCCTTCCTCATGCTCAGCTCCTGCGACCCATGCCTCCCCAAGTTTCTCTTTTTACCAGTGAGTTTCTCTCTCCTACCGCCGCTCGCACGGCCCCGCCCCGTCGTCACCACCGCGGTCGAGAGCGCCGGGCGGGGTCCGTCTATCTCGCCTGGATCTTCTCTCCTCTTCCTCGAGGTTGCTCTTCGGACCTGACTCCTCCGATTTGGCGGTGACCACATACGCGCCTCGAGGTCGCGTTCGTCCATCATCTGATCCCTCGTCCTCCCGCGTTTCCCATATCTCTCTCATCGCTCACCACTCTCTCCTCCCACAGATCTCCACACCCAACAGACTCCCGCAATGTCGCATCCTCACGCCTATACCGATCCGCTGAACAGCATGCTCCCCATCGACGGCGAAGACGACGACGACATCTGCCCCATCTGCGACGGCGACTGCACATGCAACTCGTCCTCCCAGCCCAAAACCATCCCTGCACCCGTACACGCCGTCGTACGGCAGCCCTCCTCCGCATCCACCCCCTCCACCTCTTCTGCACCACTCAAAATCAAGCTCACCGTCCCACCGAGCCTCATCAACCGTGCCGTGCCTCCTGCAAAGAGAGCCTCGACCTCCTCCGACAACCCAAAGCGCCGCGGACGCCCACCGAAACCCAAAGCTACCCCGTCCGCAGCCCCCAGTCCCTACCAAAACGCAAACCCGAAGAAATCAAAGCCGGCCCCGAGGGCCAAAGACACGACCGGGACCGCGTCGGCTCCGAGACGCACCAAGACCAAAGTACGCAGGGGCAGCGACGACGAGTACTGCCCCGCTGGACAGGCTCCGTCTGCTTCTGTTCCGTCGCGCGTCGACTCGTCTGTTGACGGCGACGACAACCTCGACCGCGATGCCGACATGGACATCGCCGTGTCCTTCCCGACGTTCATGTCCGCGCTCTCCTCCACCTCCACCTCTTCCTCCTCCTCCGAGTCAAGTTCGAGCGAGGACGAGGATACGTTCCAGTCTGACTCGTCCATCCTCGGCGAGGAGGAGCAGTTTATTCTGGCCGAAGAGACGCAGCGCCGGCACGACCGCGCCCGCGTGCAGCGCGAGCTCATGGGCGACACCAGCGGTGCACGCAGGCGCAGCGCGCACCACCCCCACAGCAACAACTGGGAAATTCGCCCGCGGAAAAACAGTGGAGACGAGATGGACGTGGACATGGACGCGGACTCCGAGGATGGAGACTCGAGCGAGGAGGACGACGAGACGGAGGATGAGGAGGACAACGACGAGGCGGATGTAGAGGATGGCGCCCATGTGGGCGCCGTGACGGGCGAGGAGACGGGCGAGGACGACGTCGAGGGAGAGGAGGGCCTCGTCCGCCGGGTGACGTACCACGACATCGCGACAGGCTGGTCCGAGGACGACGAGGAGTCGAGCATGGATGCCGAGCTGTTCTTCGCCGGCCTCACCGACTCCTCGTCGTCCGACATGGAGTGTGTTGACGATGAACAGGGCGAGGAGACTGTTTCCGAAGGCGAGGCTCAGGAGGGCGCGCGCCGCGGTGTCACGTTCGAGGTCACTGAGGGCTGGGACGGCTCCGTCATCTTTACCAATGGCTTTGGCGACGGATCGGGACTGCTCGACTTTGGCTTTGACACCGACATCGACGCTGCACAATTTTTCATGGCTGCCCCCTTTTCCTCTGGCTCCAGCTCCGACGAGGATGACGACGACGACACCGCGCCGATTCACCACGCGCTCATCAAGATGGAGTTTGACGATGCCGACGGCGAGGAAACGGGCTACGAGCGTGACCATGGTGAAAGCGAGGCGGAGGACGAGATGGACAGCGACGACGGCGCGACAACCGACGAGGAGCTCGTGGATGCGGACGGGCTTCCCACCGACCGCCTCATGCGCCTCTTCCGCCCACTGCCACTTCTCCCTGTGCCCAACACCGTCTCCGCCATCGACCCCATGTCGACGATGAGTCCTGGCCCACGCACCGGGCACCGCCGCAGCGGCTCGGACGCGCAATCCCCACGCCCTGCAGACATCCTCGCTGGCCATATGTACTGGGACCCTGAGTACGATCACGACGGGCCCACAGACGAGGACAGTGGTCCGCCTGTCCACGATGTCGCGAGTCTCACGCTCAGAGGTTCGTCTGAGGAACAGGAGAAGCCGCATGCCGTTGTGAAGAAGGAGAAGTCGACAGGCCCGCGGATGGGCACGTTCGAGGCTGGCGGCGGCGACGCGTTGAGAAGAGCTGTAATCTCCGGCAGCGCCATTGCCGGCAGCGAGGGTGCAGTTGCTGCCGTGCCCAGCCCCTTCCCGAGGAGATGCGGGCGCAAACGCGGGAGGGACGAAGATGATGTCGGCTCCGGTCGAAGCGTTACCAGGGTATGTGTTATGCGTTCATCTCAGTGCCCGTGGCACACGGCTGACCGAGGATCTGCAGAGCCGCACTCGTTCGGTGTCGACCTCTGTCTCGCTTGAACCTCATTCCTCCCTTGCGCTGTCGCCGACGCCGTTCGTGCCCTCCGACGACCCCACCACCCCATCCCGTGATACCCGTGCGCCGCCTGCCTCGCTCCAGGCCTCTCCCGAGCCAGAACCAGAGCCCGTCCTTCTATCTGATGTTCTTGACCCATCACTTCTTGACTCGGATCCCTTCGACATCCCATCGACCGACCCACCCTCAATACCTCTTCCTTCATCAAGCACCGGTGTTGAGGAAGGGGACGCTTCGGACAACGGCCGCCACATACAGAGCCTCAGCCGGTGGGACCGCATCCCAATGGGCACGTTCCGCCGCACCCGCGAGAGCGGGGACGGCAACGACATGCTGCTCGACGGCATGCTGCGCAGCAGTCCGTTTAGCGGGATGCTGTGGTCTGCCAAGGGCGCGGCCATGCCGGATCAGAGCGTAAACACCAGCCCGACGGCCGCTGCAGGTGGTAAGAAGGGCAAGAAGGGCAAAGGCCGCAACGGGCGCAGAGGTGGCTCGCACATGGACGTCATCATCTCGCCCGTCATCCTCCCCGTGCGCGACCGTGACGGGGACCGCACACCCACGCATGCCACTGAGCAGTACAATGCCCCTGCGAAAGGCAACGGGAACAAGGGTCGCGGTAAGGAGAGTAGGCGCGACAAGATGCTGAAGCGCAAGAGTATGATGGGTGTTAGCCCCGGCGGCTCTGGTAGCAAACACCATCGCCACCACCAACACCATCCGAATACGAAGGGCCGTGCTCTGAATGGCGTGCAGCGGGCAGGCGGGTATGGCGGCGCTGTGCCGCCGCTGAGCCTCTGATGAGTGAGTGTTGATGTTGCTGTTGTGGATGCTGCGGAACGCCCGGGGAAGGTAGTGTTGGTGCATGCGCTGTCTATCATTTCTTCTTCCGGGTCTCCTGGTGTCCATCGCGGTCATTGTCTCTGGCGCATGCGTGCGTGCACGCGTGCTTCTCTTTCTTTCATTTTCTTTATTCGTACCAATTCAATCCAATCCATCCATTCATCCACCCCATCTCGTCCCATCCCTCCAACTGCTTTCTGATCTACCATGTACGGTACTGCTTCCCCACTCCCATTGCTTGTGTTGCATATCCATCCTCTCCCTCCCTCTCTCTGCTCCTCATCTTTCTTTATCTTAATCTGCTCCTTCCCCTCCCCCATCCCTGCGTCCCATCCACTCCACCACATCCGATCCCCCACCACTTGATAACCATAACCACCCCCTCCCAGCCCCGGCTCCCCTTCCTTCCCGTCTCTGACCCCGCTTCTCCTTCTGTCTGTCCAAAATATGTCACGCCGCGCGCACGCTAGTTAGTAGCGTGTCGACGCGCGCGTTGTAAAATGCCATCCGAGCCGCTTGCGCTCGGTGTTCGCTGTTCGTCGTTCGTCGTTTGCCTGTGATTTGTGGCTTGCATCCCGACGGTCCGAGTACGATACAAGTTCCTTTCTTATGGGTTAACATTGTCTTTCGCGCTCGTTTACATACTTGTCATGCAGTATGTTTGTGATAAAATTTTGATGTAATGTACTCAGTAGGCGCGAGTGTCGTGGTCATGGGTTTGATCCCCATGTCTGAGCGATAAAATTATCATGTATCCATGCTTATACTGAGCGCTGGGGTTGGGGTGAGTGTGCGACTTTGCGAGGTTTGTCCGTGAGCGCGTGAGCTATAGGCACCAGTATTGAGTCTGAAACGCGCGAAGGACGAACGTGTATGGTTAGGCACGGTACTATGCTTGGCCCGGATACCCCAACGCGACGCTTGAAGCTTGAGACTGGGAAATTTTTTGGCTCGACGAGGGTGTGGAAAACAGATCCGAGCGTCGTCTATAATTTATCTAAGCTCGTACGAATCGTATTTCTATCGACAGCGAGGTAAACGTCCAGGGCATCAGATCCGCGACCGCCGAGCTACTAGTCCACTCCTTGGAGTATCAGAAATTCTGTAAGCTACGTCTATGTACTGGATCTCTAGATCTAGGTGTATCAAAAGATAGGAGAACGAAAAGCCAAAAGATCTAACTAACAGGATTCGCGAGACCTGCGATCAGCAAGCAGGTACAGTCAAGGGTATCCGAACCGTTGTCTGGTGGGAGGTCGACCGGTCAAGATCAATCACACACTCTGTCAGGAAGGGAGAGCTGGCACTTACAGCGAGGCCCTACGATTGGCATGTTCGATCAGGTTCTGTTTTGGAATAGAGGATGGATCAACAGGACGTAGACGTACCGAGAGACTCGTCTCCTTGTACTTCACACTCATATCGGCCGCCGTCAGACGCATAGCCTCGATGGCTTCGTCGAGAGTCACGCTGTATACGCCATCAGCAGCCATTGACAACTGGGCCGCAGTGACAGCCTTGACAGCTGTTGAAATCAGGAATCAAGGGTTAGATCTCTGCGCGTATATACGACGACGCGGCACACTGACCTCCAAGACTGTTGCGCTCCTGTGACAGGATTCAGGATTGAGTAAAACGATCTGCAGGCGTGATAGAAGACGTAGACATACTATACAGGGAACCTGCACGAGGCCGTCGATTGGGTCGCACGTCAGGCCCAGATTGTGTTCTGTGGATGGCATCTCACATTGGGAGGGGAAGACGGGCGCCGTGACATCTATCAGACGCACCTATGCCGATTTCCGCGGCCTGGAGAACGGTCTCGGGAGAAGCTATACGCGGTGTGAGCATGCCTTCGAGCCACCACCGAGTAAATTACATACCCCCCATGCAGGCGGCGAATCCAGCACTGGCCATCGAGCACGCGACTATTTGGCAAGTGAGCGAAACGTGTAAGAACGCTACCGTTGTTTCCTACCTCCGACTTCTGCCTGACAGCCACCTTCAGCAGCAGAAATAGTACTTCCACGTTTGAACAGCATGCCGATCGCCTGATGGGGTATTCAGTTGCGGCTAGATAGCCAATTGAAGATGAAGTGCGTACTGAGGCTGTCAAGAGGAATGTCTTGACTGACTTTTCTGGGTCGTCACTGACGAACTGCGGGCAGAATCAGGATCCGCGCTCTCGGCAGGGGCATAAGCAATGATCGACATACCTCAACGATGTACTTGAGCACCGCCGGAATGACACCAGCCGCGCCATTGGTCGGCGATGTGACGATGCGCCCTCCGCTGGCGTTGACTTCGTTGACGGCGATGGCGTAGCAGGTCAAAAAATCCACAGCCGGGATCATGGTTTTGCGCTGTAGGACATCCGGGATTGGTCACAGGAGATCTTCATAAAGTTATATAACATACCGGCGGCTCAGGCAGTATGGCATGATCCAGGGATCCGACAACTCTGGCCGGGCGCATGAACCTGTGCGTATGCATGGGCTTTTGCTCGTCGGAAGTCTCCTGGCTGTCGGATTCAGGGCCCTCTATGGCGCCGCTAGCTCGCGATCCATTTCCGATAGCTGGAAGTTGTGGGCCAACGACACCTGGATAGAAGCTGTTGACAGGCGTCAGTAGGCGTCGGGATGATGACAGCTGTACACAAACCCTCGCATGAGACGCCTGTACAACATGGGCGCACGCCGACGCAGCCTCAGGCGGCCCGGCAGGGTGGTCTCGGTCGTCGCAACGCCTGAACGGATGCAGTCGTCCATGACACGCCATATGCGCATCAACTGCTCGGAATTATTAGCGGGCCGCCCAAAATGCCGAAGGAGCAGACCACTCGCACTAACCTTGTTGTGTATATCCTCGTCAGAGAGTCCAAAAAAGCGCTCGTTATCGTACACGATCTGGGCTATGGTCAACTAGAATAGACGCACTTCATCAGCGCCACCAATTTACATAACAAACGGTTCACATACATTGTGTTTCCTAGTTAAGCCCAGGAGGCTGTCGCCCGAGGTGAAGGGGTACGGGGGGTGTACATCGTTTGGCTCGTCCGTGGTCCTCTCTTCACCCGGCTCGGCAAGACTATGGGACTGGTGCAGCCGGGCTCCGTGGACACTGCTCTTATCCACCCCCTTATAGAACAGGTTCTCGTCGACTAGGGTCGCACGGTTAAATTCTAAAGCTAAAAAAGGCTAACATAAATCGCGCTTACCCTTCGTCTTTTCGTTCACCACAAATCCGCCTCCGACACTGTTAGATGATTAATTAATATCCCCTTGCTGTGCGTTGCTCCGTGGAAGCAATCGCAAAAATTTCATATCGGACTTGCCTGAAATACTCGTTCGTTGCTAGGAGATCACCATTCCCATCGAAGCACGAGAAGCGTATACCGTTCGGGTGTGTCTTCAAGACTTGGTCCCAGCGCCACAACATGTCGCGGTCCATGTCGTACGTGATCATATGCTTGCCGCCCAGGAAGAGCGTCTTATCGTTGACGATGGATGCATACCGAGACGGAATGGTCCCTGTGTCTATCGTTTCTGGATCGGAACCTATATGAGCGCCGTGGCCAGACATCTGGACGTCAGCGTTAGGTCGTATAAGGCGAGGGATGCGCGCACCCTCTAAACCTAGAAGGACAGCTTGCGGTGTGTGATGCCTGCACGATTCCCTATATGACAATATGAACGAGCCTGAGAAGTCGCAGGGACGCACCCTTTTCCTGGAACACATTGAGAAGGCTTTATTACCGGTCACAATCAAACATCTATAAAATTGACACCCACCAGTCGCAGCCAGAGAGCCGTACCTAAGCAATTAAAGTCAATTAACTTCGCGCAGAACGGAGAGAAGACACATACAGAGTAATTTTCACAGTCTTGACCTATTGCGTTGAAAGTAATTTAGCAGCAATACATGTGTGCCTGAAGAAGAATCCACGGTTACCTTCTCTAAGAGGTTCAATTCTTGCAAATCATTGATGAAGATTTTCCCCGCTCGCATGGGTCCCACCGTGTGCGAACTGCTCGGCCCGACTAGAGGACGATACCGTTTGTCTCATGTCAAGTCTCTAGAACACAGAAACATGTGAGAAAGCCCGTACCTCCGATACTGAACAAGTCAAATGTCGAAATAACAGCATGTTCTGGCCGCGCCAGCTCCCCTGCTGTGCTGTCCTTGTCTTCATCCAATGGCCTCGAAGCGAGTGCGTTCAGGCCGCTCCTTCGGCGATGTGTGGTTGAGAGGGCCCGGGAGAGGGTACGATTGCGTGATGTGGCAAGGCTAGCGCGGACCGACAGATGATGCAGACGTTCGGCCGCCAAGGTAGATCGAAGGGGCAACATATCGCGTCAAGCTGCGCGCGGAGTCAGAGTTCTGTTTGAAGCGTTGAAGGTTTGGAATCGTCCTTTGGGTATTAGAGTACGGTCACTAGGTAGGTTATATGGTATAGAAGAGAGAGTAAGTTCCGAGAAAAAATCGATCCCGTGGATGATGTAGCTGCTGTGCTTGACTCGGTGAACGGCTAGCTGTGCTTCTGAACTATTGTTACAGACTCCGCGAGGGTTTCAGCGAATACTTTTCTTTCAGTCAGAGACCTTCAAAACGCGAGACAACTATGACTCGAGTGCAACCGCGACCTCTATTGCATTCAGCGATATGCAAACCATAGCGTAGTCGTAGATCAAGTCGCAACTAAATGCTGATGGTATCAGGGACATCGACATCCGGCTCAGAAGCGTTCCTATCTCCTCTTTCTGGCCGCGGCCGAGCAATCTATTGACCTCGATCATACGCGTGTATCGTAACATCCCGCTGGGTGGCCCGCTGGATGGCCCGCTGGATGGCCATCGGAGGCAGCGTGGTCCGATGCAATGTAGGATCCCTCGGAGAAGCACTCTAGACGTTCGTCCATGCGCGCATGCGAGCTCAACAAAAGAATGTATGAAGAACGTGCACAGGTTGTCAACAGTGTGAAGAAGGGTAAGAACCATTGGTTGCTAAGAGGTCAAGAACGCCTCTATTTCCGCACGGCCATCAGTATGAGAATAATCTCCTATTGTGCATATGCACGCTCTGCTTTTGCATGAGCGCATCGGCGCCTGATGCTCAGCGTTCTCATCAGAGACATAGGATTCTCGTAGGTGTGCAATCCAGAGGCGTCCAGTAGCACTCGGCAATTTGAAAAGCGTGCTATTCGAGAACATGCATGGACGCAAAAGGCAACATATGACCGAGGCTAAGCCGCTGGACAGGGAAATCCACAGGATCGGTCTGTCGGTCGTGGACAAATTGGTCGGCGGGCATACGCAGAAGCAGAGGGCGTCGGTCGTGGATTCGACACAAGAAGCACAGGTGGACCTGAGGGGAACCTGAAGTTACTAAATGCAGAAAATAGGAGATACGGGCGGATGATGGGGCGGAGAGAATTGAAGAAAGAGGGCCATACGGAGATGGAGAGTGATTGGGACGGAAAACAGCTGATGCGGACGAGGAGCAGCTCCGAGTCGACATGTCGGCGACATCCAGCAACCCTCCTCCAATCAAACCATTCCAAATTATTACATAATAAATCCTCCAGCGACGCCCTTGCAATGAATCCGCTAACCACTCAACCTGCTTCCTCCCCTCATCTCATCCTCCTCCTCTCCTCCCTCCGCCTCCCATCCCTCCTTTCGTTGCGCCAGCTCACTTTTGTAGCGCGCAACGATTTACCCCATCATTTTGGTCGTCGCTGGTGCTTTGATCCTAACGGCTACGAGTTGCCTACTTCAAATACGGTTCGTGTTCGTGGCATCGGTGGTTCTCCATTCTTGCCATCCCCTTTTGTTTTGTGCGCACTATTTATCTTACTCGATCTCAATTTTCGCAGAGTGCACACAAGCCTTCTTCGTGAACGGCCATGAACGGCCTCACCGCTACGCCTCCGAGACGAACTCATGACCACTCATCTCATACCCCCACAACACCGCGTCCGACACCCTCCTCTTCCTCTACATCTCCTGCGAGCCATCCGGTGACCGTCGATGCTATCTTAGCTCTTCACGCGAGTGCACCGAACCCGGAGCACGCTGCTCTCGAGCAAGCTGTGTCGGAGCGCAACACTCTGTCTGCCCAAAACGCGCAGCTATGGAAACTCCTCGAGAAGCAGCGGGGCGCATACGGACAAAGTACGAAGGATTTGGATAGAGTCCGTGCGGAGAGAGACGCGTATAAGGCCAAGCTGCACGAGTTGGGTCAGAACACAGAGGCTATAGTCAAGGGACACAGGGAGCGGGAAAAGGCTATACGAGCGTCCGCTTCAAGTTCGGGTCTTCGTGGGGGCGAGAGATCAGTTTCAGGCGCGTCCCAGCCGTCTTCGAACCCTAGGGCAACTATGGCTCGACATCAATCGGACGATCCCAGTGAGTCTTGTTCATACCGTTGGCATAATCCTTTGTACCCCGTATACTACATATTGACGTGCTATCCAGACGTGAGCAGGCGAGAGCAGACTCGCGAATCACAAGAGCCCAATCTGCAGAACCATCACACTCCTCCGACCGTCACGATCTCACAGCCCAACGCCTATGCGTCGTCACAACCTACTAATACCCGGACGTCTCCAGTTGACCCCGTCATATCAAGTTCGGAGACCACAATACCCACTATTGTCGCCCCACCACGTTTGGGTTCGCTACCAGCTAAAGCTGCTCCGCAATCCAATGCTTCGAACGATATGCGTCCACTCCAGATCCCAAGGTCGAAAGGCCCTACAGATTCTCTTCCTCCGAGTTCAACGTCATCGCCTTCGACACATTCTCCATTTGACCCCCCTGCGACTGCAACATCGGCATCCATCTCCACCATATCTGACCCGACCACCCAACATACACCGCCGAATGGTCCCAATCCCAGCCTAGATGTGCGACCGTCAGCCGTATCACGCGAATCAGCTGTTTCACTCCCCGACGAGGCCAAGCGCTACATTTCCAACATGACCGAATCTCCACTGCCCAGCCCCAGATTAGCTGAACATAACCCAAGTCGGAGCCCAAGCCGTGCTCAATCCCCCACTTCTTCGTCAGCGCCCAGTCCTGCTGGGGCGCCTGATTCTGCGAACGATAAGTCTTCAATGCGTAAAGATCTGTCGGACGGAGAGTTTCTGGACATGGACGACGAAGACAGCAGCGTGTATGAGTCGGTGTTTGACCGTAGTGCGATGTCCTCGAGCCCTGCCGATCATGATACCAAGACATCCCTCGAAGATAATCGTGAACCGAAGAGCCGCCGGCCAGCAGCGTCTGCTGACGACTTCCCTCTTCCCCCATCGTCCCACCCCACCTCACTCAATGGAGACGATGATTATTCAGAAGTCCATTCTTCTTCCCTCCATCCTAGCCATACCCCGCAAGTCGCGGCCACACTGTCACCAGGTGATCACTCCAGTATACACGTCGGAGTCGATACACCCACGACACCGACTGGCCCCTACGACACAAGACATCTGTCCATGGTGTCTGCCATCACCTCCATCATTCCACCGCAGACGGACACAACATTCCGTGCACTGCCGTTGTTGCCACACGACCTGCCCCGCACTCGTATTGTAGTCACGAGCTCTACCATTCGGCCGAATGACCGAGGGAAAGACGTGCTCTCGTTCGTCGTGATCGTCAATCCTGGTAACGGCAAAGAACCCTGGACGGTGGAGAAGACTTATGGGGATGTGTTGGGGTTAGATCAAAGGGTTAGGGCGCGTGTGGGCAGGAATGTGGGGAAGAAACTGGTTACCTTGCCCGACGGCAAGCTGTGGAAGGACCATGCTCCGTCTCGCGTAGACCAGCGCAAGGTGCGTCTTCTTATATATCATCAATGATTGTTCCGCTAATTGTTGCGTCACCGTAGGCCATTATGGAGCAGTACCTCCAGGCAATGATCAATTTGCCGGTGAAGAGCAACGATGAAATCGTTGCTTTCCTTACGTCCGACGTTCTTCGAGAAACAAACAAGCCGGTTTCTCGCGAAGGATATAAAGAAGGATACTTGACAAAACGCGGCAAGAACTTTGGTGGATGGAAGACTAGGTTCTTTGTCGTGCAGGGTCCTGTCCTTGAGTACTACGAAAGTGTGAGTCAGCTGTCTTCAGTCATCTTATCTCGTTAGCGCACAACCTCATTGTCATTGTTTGTTCTGCTTCAGCGTGGTGGCACGCACCTGGGTTCCATCCCCATTACCGGTGCTCAGATCGGCCGGCAGCAAAAGCCTGCGGATAGACGCGAGACGGACGAAGAAAGCGAATATCGGCATGCGTTCCTCATCATTGAACCTAGGAAAGGCGCTATGTCATCACATCGCCACGTTCTTTGCGCGGAAAGTGATGAGGAGCGCGATAGCTGGGTAGACATCCTTGTCCGATACGTGACAGGCACTTACAACGACGAGCCCGTCCCGGGGAACCCCGCAAGCCAGAGCACTCCTTCCATCAACACCTCCGTTCCCTCCGGCGTGTCGGCGACTGCACCGCGATCCAGCACCAGTTCTCAAGATCCCATGGGCTTCCGTGAACGCAAACAAGTAGGCCGCGCGATGTCCAAGGATGACATCGCGGTGGGCCCCGCTGTACCAATCTCCCAGCTCGCACAAGATCCTGCCAATGCGAAGCTTTTCCAGAGCAATCCCGCATTCGATGAGGCGTCGTTGCACGGTAGTCCCATGCGTGGCAACGATACCTCTCCCATCGACAGGCAGTTACAGCCATTCACAGATGCTCAAACAGCAAAACGCCTACTGGAGAAAGGGCAACCTTCCTCTGCCCCAACGGCCGACTCGCCCCTGTCAAGCTCGTTGCCCGCCACCTCGCCTCTCGAAGCGGCGGGGACGGATTTGCTGACTACAATCCCACGCGCAAACTCGGAGCTCGGGCACTATCCGGATTTGGCTGACCCTCGAGGTGGGCGAGGGCGCGTTTCACAATCACCTGAGCGCCCCAGACATCGTCATACGTCCCGAAACAACTATCAGCCAACCCTCGACCCCGTCAAGTCGTCACCGAATTCGCCACATGTTACGGATCGCCCACCATCGCCGGACGCGAACCAGAGCACACCTCGCCCGGACACCAATGGGAAGGTGAAGATATCCGGGCCAATGAATGGGACACCTATCCCGGCTGGGTACAAGTTTGGAGCGAAGGACGCACCGCAAGAGCAGCCGCCCAGCGGCGAGCGAAGAGAGAAGGCGAAATCACGTATGTTCTGGGGCTTTGGACGGCCGGGAGGTGAGTGAATGGCTCGAAGTGGCTGAAACGCGACCAGTTTGATAACGTTGCCTGTCTTCTTACAGCCGCAGAGAAACCGCAGGCTGTTCCTCACGTACCACGCGCCGTCTTTGGTGTCAGCATTGAGGAATCGCTAGACGTTGCTCAAATTGCCAGTCTTCCTGCCATTGTGTTCCGCTGCATTCAGTATCTGGAGCAGAAGAAGGCGGACCAGGAGGAGGGTATCTATCGCTTGAGCGGCAGCTCTGCCGTCATCAAGAGTCTCAAAGATAGATTCAATGCAGGTGCGGAATTCGATGCTTCCACATGACATGCCTGTTGAAAAGGGTTTGAATAGAGGGCGACGTGGACTTGCTGGCGTCGGATGAATACTGGGACCCTCATGCGATTGCAGGGCTTCTGAAGAGCTATTTCCGCGAATTGCCGACGAGCATCCTGACCCGTGATCTTCATATGCGCTTCCTGAAGGTTATAGGTTAGTCGTTTTGCCAGTATTGTGGGTCCTCCGTGTCTGATGATAAGCCATGGCAGATCTGGTCGACCCGCAGGATAGGATCAAGGAGCTGTCGGGGCTCATCGCAGGGCTTCCTCTCGCGAACTACAGCCTGCTTCGTGCGCTCACCGCGCATCTCATTCTGATCGTACAGAATGCAAATGTCAACAAGATGACGATGCGCAACGTAGGCATTGTATTCAGCCCGACGCTCGGCATTCCCGCTGGGGTGTTAAGTTTGATGCTCGGAGAATTCAGCCGCGTCTTCAACGTCGAAGATGATGCCAGCCAAACGGAGTTCGTCATGGACGAGAAAGGCAATGCGGCGATGACGACAGTAGAGCGTTCGCCGGACATTAGTCGTCGAAACAGTCGTCAGTATTCAGACGCCGCTGCCGATCAGCTGCTTGGGCTCTCTGGACGAAAACTGTCTGGTGAGTTCCCTTATCTCGCCCTTCTGATATCTTTTGCCCACCGATAGACTGATATGGCACCACTATTGCTGCAGCTGCCGATGAGTCGCAGTCAGAAGATGGAGACGAGATTTCGGTTCAGGAAGAAAGCGGCACAGAGGCGACGGACAGCGAGGTGGCCGGCGAGTCTCCAGGGGGATTGAGTCCCGACTCGTACACACCCTCTGGGGATGGCAACTCAACTGTGCGCTCAAGAGCCTCGAACCTCGCAGCAAACCGAGGCCTCAACATCACGACAGGGCCGGGTAATTCCCGGCGGCATAGCCGAGTAATGGGGTTGCCAATGTCGCCTCGGCCGCCTGCATCTCCGCACCCTCCTCATTCGGGGGGCCATGCATCGTCACAATCCCCGCTGCACACGCCGAAGTAGGGTATATCCCCTACTTGGGGCGTCGGACGTGCCGAAGCGTTGCTATGCCCCTCATTTGGTTCATGACTTTCCATGCTGTATGTATCCACAATGTGCCTCGCCTTCTGTGAGGCCCCCTGTACGCACGGACGGCGGGCGTCGGCTGCCCCTGTCCTCAGTGCTTTCATGTGTATCAACGACGGATACCGTAACTATTTCTCCCCCGATTTATACCCAATTCACCTTATGCACGGCTATATTATACGTACGATAGTACTTCACGTTGTGGGATGGTTCATGTTGCAATATATCAGACTGCTGTGTATACCATGCTTGTGCTGCGAGCTGCCTCGGACTGCAGCGCGGATGCCTGGCGACGGCCCTCGAAGTCTGAGCTCAGCCACACGCGCCCACTAGGCCAAAGCGCGTATCAGGCACCCAAGCCTTATCCAGCTTGCTCCGCTACGACCACGACTCACGACTCGCTTCTGAAAAAATGGGCTTTCGTCAAGCCGCTGTGATTTCTTGCGTGTGTTTCTTTCTCGGTGCGTCACCCTGCAGGTCCCCACGTGCCGCGCTGCTACTGACAGGCCCTGAAACAGGTGTGCTGTGCGTCTGCCTGAACGTGGACTATCGCGTGCTCTTCGTCGAGCTCACGGACGAGACCGTCGAGGATGGGTTCAAATTTTACACGATGTTTTTCAACGCGCCGCCTGCGATCAAGGTGCGTCCCACATGCGCCGTTCACGTTCACGGTCGCGTTGCCCGTGCACCAGGCTGATGCGCGCGGTGCAGGCGTTGCTGCACGGCTTGATGGGTGTGACGATCTTGAGCCTGGTCGGAAAGGTCCACAAGTGGGACGAGAGCGCGATGTTCTTTGACGGCGGGTCCCTCGGTGCGTCTCGCAGTCGTCTCTCACACACACGCACAATACTGATCGTGGACTGCTGGCACAGCGGTGTTCGTGTTCTGCATCGCGATGTACTTGACGGTGCTCATCCCGTCGGTGCGGACGATCGTGGCGCCGGTGCCGGACGTGGACACGCGAGTGGACCAGGTTGAAGCAATGCGGATTGCGTCTGCGGCGAACCTGATCGTCATCGTGCTGCTGGGCGCGATCCTGGTCATGCAGGTGAGAGCGAAGCGCGTAATGCGACGCTGGAGTTTCTCGTTGGAAGATTTGCTCATCGGTGACGTTCTCAGGGGGGCCAAGAATACGCGCGGAGGATAGAGGCGCGCGAACTGGCGAAGCTGGAAGAGGAGGAACGGGCTGCGAAAGCAGGTGCGGACGCAAAGGGGTCCGAGAAGAAGGAGCAGTAAACCGTTATCTATCCCACATATGTGCCTTGTCGGCTAGATAATATTTGCAATAATAATCGACGCGGCGGGGGCGGGGCTGCGCATGCCAGGGCCACCGTCGCGGCGGCTCGATTCGATGCTCTCGACGTCGACTCGGACTCGGACATGGCCCCACCCGAGTCAGCCAAGATCACCGCACTCCTCGCGTGGTGCGCAAACAACGGCGTTTCAATTGACTCGAGGATCGAGCTCGTCGACGACCCCGATGCCGGAATATCTGTCCGTTCTCGACGTGAATCCATACCCTGCCCGTCCTCTCGTAAGTCGCCCCGACGTCGGTGCGCCCACATCACCACGTCGACGCTGACCATGCGTGTGCGCGTTCTGCGACAGTGGTCACCATTCCCAAATCAGCTGTCCTATCAGCAAAGTCCTGTTTTCTGTCGGCCCTCATCAACCACGTCCCGTACGGCATAGGCGCCCATCTTGCCCTTGCGTTCGCAGTACACTCCGAGCTGTAAGGCCCCTTCTCTGTGCCTTTCCGTTGTTGATCGTCGGACGACCGATGGCCTCTCATGCCGTCACAGGCTGCGCGGACGCGAGTCTCGCTGGTTCGGCTATCTCCAATCACTGCCGCGGGAAGACGACGGGGTCGGCATTGCGTTGTTCTGGGGTTCTGATCTCGTCTCTGGTGAGAACGACCTTGCCACTGCTGACGGCAGGGAAGCGCGACGCTGGCTGGTGCGCACCCAGGCTTCCACGCACCTGCGAAGTGAAACAGGTGCGAGCATAACGGTGCGTGCATCAACCCACTCGCTGGGATGCGAACCAGAACAAAACGGGGCGGCGCCACGGTATTTTTGCTATCTCGCAGGACCAAGTGCGCGACTGGTACCATGACGTCGCGAAGCCGCGGCTCGCGGCGCTCGGGCTGCCCACGACGCTGCGCGGGTTCTGCCACGCCTACGCGCTGGTGCTCTCGCGCGCATTCGTGGTAGACTCGTTCCATGGGCTGGCGATGGTGCCCGTGGCCGACGCGTGAGTCGCGCCCTCCTCGGGCGTCAGGCAATTGTGCGCGCATGGGAACGCGAAGCTGATTGCACCTTGGCGCGTCGGACGCCTCCTTCCGTATACAGCTTCAACCATACCCAGGATCACCACGTCCACCTCGAGGTACGTCCCACCCGCATGCGCTGTTTTTGTTCTTCGAAGTGTTGACGCCACAATCCTGTACCACTGTTTGGTTTACGCGCGCCCTCCGCCGACGCCTGGCCATGCAGACCGAGTATGACGTCTGCGCGGAGTGCGGGTCGCTGTCAGAATGTCCCCACGACGACGACCTGACGGCAGGCCCGCCGGACCTGGTCCCGCCGGGTGCGAGCCAGGCGGGCCCAGACGTGGACAACAGCTGCGAAATGGTGTCCAACGCGCCCATACAAGCCAACGAGGAAGTGTTCAACACGTACGGTGAGAAGCTGACGAATGCGGAGCTGCTGGTGCGATATGGGTTCGCCCTGGACGGAAATGAGAACGATATCATTTCATGGACGGCGGAGGAGGTCTGGGACGCGGGCTGCAGAGGGGGTGAGAGCGCGTGGGGCGCAGTGGATATGTTTATGGAAGTGGTCGCAACGTGGCGCGGCTTCCAGGGCTGGACAGATTCTGCCCTTGTATCGAACGCTGACGGTGCTAACGGAGAAGACAGCGCCGGTGGTATAGGCACGCCGAGGGACGCGCCCCCGCTGTGTTTGATGGCGGACGGGACGATCTCACACTCGCTATGGGTGATCTGTGCGCTAGGCGCGATGTACAAAGTGGGAAACAATGGGGGCGGGAGCGAGAGCGCAGAGAGAACAATAGGAATTCTAAAGCGCGTCGCGTACGCGCAGCTGCATATGGAAAACGCGTCGGCTAGCGGTGATGACGAGACGGGGGCGGGGCGCGAAGAGGAGAAGATATATGAGGTATGGTGATGGAACATGATGAATAACGAGAGATATATAACGTCCACGTCGCTGACTCGAGAGTCGTCAGAAGATGGTAGCCGAGGTGGTTCGCACGGTAGTCTCGCTGTGTCAGGGAAGATTGGATCGGTTGGTGGAGGGGACGCAGCTGAAGAGCAGTGCGGACGTGGGCGAATACGCTGACGTGAGTCGAGGGATCGTCTGATGGGCTGTCTGGACTGACTTGCACTCTTCACAGACGCTGCCAGAAACACGACGGCGGACGAGGGTTGGAGTGATGGAGGTGGTGGGAGAGATGAGTATGGTGGAAAGCTGCCTGACGGGGTGGATCGAGTTGGAAGGAGTGGAATAGGATGGAGACCTATGGAGACTCATTGTTCTTTGCGCAAGCACAAATATGATGGACCGATCGACTGGTCCATGGCCTGGTCGCACGGCCGCCGATTGAGGGACTATGGCAAATCCGGCAAGAGCCCACCAAATAAATTAATTATTCGCAGCCAGATCTCGCCTACGCGTCCAGATCTCAGATGATGCGGGAGCATCTCAGATTTATTGCCTCTTGGTATTTTCCCCTATTTGGTTCCTCGCAGGCCCTGCCCAACTATAAGTTACCCCCACAATCGCCCCTGTCCGACGTCTCCCCCCGCCCTCTCCTCCTCATACAACCTCCTCTCCCTCCTCCTCCCATGGATACTGACTGGTGTCTCTCCTGCAACCGTCATCTCGTGAGTCCCACATCTCGCACACCCTCTCTGCCGCTCACCCCGCATCAGGACGGCGTCGCAGGCGTGTACTGCTCCCCAGAATGCTACGACAACGACAACCCTTCCTCATCTGCCCCCTCAGACATCTTTGAGCAGTCCCAGTACTCCCATCCACCCGCTACTTCGTCCTCCACAAACCGCTGGAAGGGCAACGACCATGCCGGCATCCTGGCCTGGGCCCGTGACGTCTCGCCCGGCCTTCCCTCGGAGCCCTCCTCGAGTCGAGACTCATCTCCAAGAACCCCGCGACCCAAGTTGCTCGACATGCATCTTCAACCGCTGCGTCCGTCGCTGTTCGTCTCCTCGCCCCGCCCGGCGCAACCCGAGCCCTCTAAACCCATCCTCACCCCCCAATCATCCGATCATGCTGTCTTCCATCGCCATTCAGCCGACGACCTTTCCATGACCACCTCTTTCCTCACCGAGTCTGTTGTTACCCCCGCCTCTTCGCGCTTTCAGTCGCCCGCGCCCCAGAAGCCGTCCGTTTTGGGCGCCCTTGCGACCCAGGTTCGCACCTGGGTTGCCCCCTCCGCAAACAAGCCAGCCCCTCCCCCAAAACGCTCCCCCCGTGACCCCTCCATCCAAGGACTAGACCCACCGTTCACGGTGTTTGCCCGCGCCCACCGCGGTGCTGTATCCCCCCTCGCCGTGCCCGACGAGGATCTCCTTCCGGCGTCCAAGAGCGGCTGGGACGGGCGGGAGGAGGATATGCTTGCCGGCTGGTTCGCTAGCCAAGTCGAAAAGAAGGGGAACAAAATGGCCGTCCCCACTTCCCGGCCGCCATTAGACATTGCCGAGCACCCGGCTTTCCGCTCGCGAGGGCGGAGGACAGCTCGCGCGTACGCTTCATGATCGGATTATACCTCCTATAGACGTCTCGTTTCTTCGCCTCCTGGACCCGTGGCCGTGTACACATGCCTTCCACCTGCTTTACCCCGCCGTCACATTTTTTGCGGGCCGTTTCCGCCCAGCCTGTTCGCCCCCCTCTCTTGCCATATCCTGTTGCCCCACGTTGGATAACACATTTACAAAATGCACCAAAACCCCCGTTGCCAGTTTTTTTCAAAAGCATCGTACGCCTGCCTCGACCCTCCCCATTCATTACATAGCATGTCCACGTTTCTCTGTCTCTGCAATTGTTTCTCGCTATCGCACCATCGCATCACCTCAACCACTCATTCCCCTCTCGTCTATTCATACACATACCCTCACCGTCTTCCCTCTCCTCCGCACCGATTCCGGTACCTGCACACGACTTGGGCTGCGACAGCCTGCCGTGATGATTCCGCCGCTGCATATCTTTGACTGTCGATCACCCACCCCATCTACGTATACTTTGCCTCCAGTGTGCATGTACGAATATGTTATTTGTACTAACTATTGCATGTCGCATACGCCGACTTATAGAGATAGCATCCATTTCAGCTTGTGCAGATTCACACACCGAAAGGAAAATTGCGTGAGGTCGCGAGGTAGAAGCCTAAGGGGAGCGGAGAGGAAAGTTAAAAATGTACAGCAACGTGTCTGGGACTAAGGGCGGTTGGGAGGCGGTTTCTCGAAGGCCCACGGGAACGGCGCCATTGAAAGAGACGCGATAAGGCGAGCAGGCAGCAGAACAAGGCCCCCTGGGCCCTTGCCCATTCCACGCCCCCGAACACCCCGTCCCACCCCGAATCAACGGCGCAACCCCCAATTTCCAACCGCCCGCCCCCCGATCCCACCGCACACTCGCGCGCGAGTCACCCGCCCCAGTCCCCGCGGCGCCCACACCGCCCCAGACACCGTCCACGTCGCCGCCCTGCGCTCGCTCGCCGCGCGCACAACGCCCGGACCCACCCCAATATCGCCCTGTGAACGACGGGGTCCACCGCAGTCCCGCTGTGGAGCGCACATAGATTAGCTGCATCCGGCAGGTCTTGTCCCCTGCCCGCACCGACTCGAGCCGGACTCTGCGCCCTCTTTCTGCATCTACTGTCCTCGTATACAGTTTCCATCACTGCGCACGCGCACGCCACAGTGGCCTGTGGGGACAACGATGGCCCGCCAACAACTTCCCTTCTCTTCGTGTCCGCGCCACCGTTGCCAGGTTCAGGGCCGCTCCCTGCATCCGGGTCCTGCTGCAGAGACTCGGACACAACCTTGCTCGCATCTCTGTAGCGCAGAGACTCCAGGCCGGTCTGGAGTCTCGACATCTCCCGGCTGCTCCCCCGCGCTACCACCGCAAAAGGCTTCTCTGTTCGCGTTTCACTGGCCCGCGCCTACTGCCTGCAGGGATGAAAAATTTGCGCCGTGGGCGCAGTTCTCTAGATCTTACGGGCTCGAGCTTATCTTCTCAGATCCCGCCCGTGTTCGTATCGCACCTGTAGACAAGCTCGAGATCTTTGTATGCATGTCCCTCGAATGAAGATGGAGGCGTGCGTTATTTTATTTTTATCGTGGACCCGTCAAGAGCGTCCGTGCGCACTGCGCCATCCTTCCGCCATCGCAGCGCAATTCAGTCGAATCGGGGCCGTGGACTCTGCGCACACGTTCGTACGGAAGGACCAGCGGGGCGGTGGTCTGGCAGCCTGGTCGATCGTCGCCGCACCCGCATCCGCACCCGCACTCGCGCCCGCACCATTGCCCCGCCACCAGATCTGCCTAGCGCAATCGGCACCAATATGTGCGTTCCCGCACGATAGGCCTGCTTGTCGTCTGATGGCCACTCAGTTGCATAGCAGTGCGCGGAAGCATTTGCGCACCGTTTCGTCAGGCGCGTTACGGTCAGCCAGGCCGAGCATGTCGGGCGGGCGGAGCCACGAAACGTGTGCACCTGCGGTCGACGTCTGCTGCGCGGGTCAGCTGGACACCCCGCATGCGCGGGCGCCGTGCAGCCCGCTGGGTCGTGCGCCGGGCGGTCGTGCGTCAGCAGAGACGTCGAACGTGCATCACGCGGTAAATGAACATGCTAACGCGTCGGTGCGGCTGGGTGCGTGCGGGGGACGGCAGGCAGCAAGCACAGCGGGGGATATCATCGCTGGCGGGGCTTCTAGCTCCGGACGGCCAGGGGGAAGCACTAGTCCTCGCCGCCGTGTCGGGCGCGCAGGGGATCCCGTGGCACGACCCCGACAGGCACGGCGCGACGGCCTCTGCGCCACCACATCAAGCACTTCCAGCCCTCCTGCCATTCCGCACGACAGTCTGCGCTATCGCTAATTAAATTTCCATGTCCTCCCGCCGCTCCGACACCACCACCCTGATTTTCCACCACGCACCCCGCGCGACGTCGGCCGGGCGCACGTTCTTGGAAAACAGGATGCTCGCTCAGAACGCCACTGCATCGCATCGTGTTGCGAAGGTCCGGCGTGCAAACGGATGGAAACATGAGTGGGGAAAAATCATGCCAGGGCACTGACCGTGCAGGTCTCGACGCCTGTCCGCGGCGCGAGCCTGCAGCTCTCTCCGTCCCCCGCCGCCGAGGATCAACAGCAGGACTTGCGCGCAACCACTGTGCTGGGTGTCTCTATAGCAGAAAATACAAATTCTGTACAGCTGTCGAATCTCCTTGCGTCTCCCCGATCCATCCGCTCATGTCCCCCCCGTCACGATGCAGAATTTGACTTTTGGGTGGTACTTGGTGATAGCCCCGTGCAGCAGAATGCCCCGCGCTGTGCGCGATTGGAAGGCGACGCACAAGCAGAGGTAGAGATCAAGGGAGAACGCCGGAGTCGCCGTGCAACGCTCACAGATGTTCAGGACACCGGCATGCGGGCGGCGGGGGGTGTGGGCCGCGCTCGCCTTCCGGGGATGATAGAGTCGGCGCAGATCGACGCGGACTCGGATTCGGACTCTATCACTTCGATCGTGTTGCGAGCCCTCGACTGCCGTGGTCATGACCTCTGCCATCTGGTCACAATCGCCCTGTGTCCTGCGCGGGCCTTGTCAGATCAGCACAGTCAGCCTGGGGTGTTTTTAGATCGCTCGGTGCAATCCATGGCGGTCTTGCCATAATGGGGCATGCGGGGCTGGTCTCGAGACCTGCGCGGGCGCGTCCTCCACGGCGTTGCGGATTTAAATAACTTTCTACCTTGCGTCCGAGTAAGCATCTGCAGGCCCACAGCATCAGGCTAAAGTTGTGCTTACTCGCATCCGCCGACAGTCGCCACGTGCGCCGGTGCGTTGGGTCTCCAATAAGAAAGATCTGCGCCAGTCGTCACTGGTGCTTACCTCGGGCGTGTAGGGACAAGTAAGCCTGAATCCAGGTGGCGACCGGCATTGTGCATGCTGCACGCTGCGAAGCTTAGAACCTTGAAACCTTGAAGCGGTCCCGAGTAGCACCCCCATACCTCATACGTTGTATATCACAGAAAGTCACAGTATGGCGCCGGGGGAGGCAACATGAACACGTTGCGTCCCCAGCACGATGCAAGCATCCGAGCATGATCCTGACGTGACGTGGCTTGATCTTCCTTTCCACCAGCCCACAGCCAACAGCTGCGCAATCGTAATAATAAATGAAACGCCGTCTTCGACGCTGTGCCAGATAACCTCATATGGCCTGGCGTAAATGAATCCTCGACGTCGATATAACCATTGGCCTACCTCCAAGCGAAGGAAGTCTGGAAGGCCCATGTCGTTGCCATCTTGACAAAGCCCGGGACCGATGACTGTGTCGCGCTTTGAAATTCCCAAATCAAAAGTGCGAATGGTTTTAGCACGACCCGTACGCTGTACTCGGAATGCAGGTATATCGACGTGCGGGTGCCCAGATACCGTACCTTCGCAGAGCAGGGCCTGTGAACTCGCCTTGCCATAGGGAGAGCAGGGACAGCCCAAGCGCCCTGAGAAGCACGGCAGAGGGGTCCCGTGCGACAGCCGGAACTCGCCCTTCCGTAAAGGCACCCCCACAAGCTTAAAGAGCAACGATTCCGACACAGACAGCAGTTGGTGTTGATCACGCGGATGTGATACAGTTGAAGTGAATGACATTGGAAGCAGGCAGTGGCGGGTCATTAATGGAACACTTCAAGATAGCAGCAGGCACAGCGTACATCGACACTGGCTTTGTCAATACATCTACAAACCCTGTCCCAGCAGAAGCTTCGCTCGCACCGTATGCCTGCCAGATAAAGCGCATCCGCGTCGCTTCCGTACTTTTGTCCAAGAAAGCGGTAATACAAAGGAGGGTGAATGCCTTACACCTATTGGGGCGGTTGGAAGCTGGGAATTCGAAGATGAGTCCATGGATCAGTTTCGATGCATCCGCAGTACTCACCCGGGGGGTGGTCCGCCGAAGCCTGGAGGGGGAGGGAAAGGAACATTCGGAGGGAAGCCCGGCGGACGGAATCCAGGGGGCGGTGCACCTGGCATCCCTGGCGGCGCAAATGGCATCGGGGGACGTGCAAGTGACGGAGGGCCCACTGCAAGCAGAAATATTCGGTTAGTCACACTCGCTTTGGAAAACCGACTTTGAGTGGGGGCTTACTTGGAGGCATCATGCCCATACCACGACCCGCCGGCGCTCCGCGCCCAGGACCGAATGGAAGCTAACGTGAGAGCCGTAAGTCCAAAGGATTCTGCGGTCAGATGAAAATGTCAAAACATACTGCGTTCTTTTTATCGTCGTCCTGAACAGGGGGAGGTCCTTCCACAGTCAAACTTACAACAGCCTCTCCGCGTAGGATTACAAGACCCAAGGTCCGCTTCATCTCCTGCTCTGGCCCCGCCTCGGTCTCTCCAGGCTTCTTCTTTGGTCTTACCCGACGGAACTCCTCGCAATCCGCCAGGACGAGGTTCATGTGCCGGTCAAACGCGAGCATTTGGCCTGTGAGCGCGCGACCATCGTTGATTGTGACCTTCAGTCTCCAGTTGATGAGACTGAGCATTTTACCGCCTTTCGATTTGGGGGGAGGCTAAGGACATGTATGTCTCGTCAGTAGATGCTTGATAATGAGTCACAATGAAGGACTGACCATGATGGGCGACGGGTACGATGGGGGAGATGCTGCAGAACACGAGTTGGATGCAGAAGAGATTACGTCGCCAAACAAGGACAAACACCGCGTAGTGCGACTCGCCAGTCGCGGAGAGTCGCTGCGGCGCGTTCAATGGCCTCCACTGGCCTCAGCCCGTCAGAATCCTCAGGCTCAGTCCATATATTCTCGATTGCTGCGTCTGCTCGCCGTTTGCCTAGGCATCCCTGGCAGGCTCCAACAAACGTCGCTAAGCACCCCTAAAGCCTTGGTCAGCCTGTGTAATTCATCGGCCGAACGCAGTGGTTAGCTATTTCCACATGTTGCGTGCCGCGCTAAATGTCGCAGCATAAAAGGCGGGCAAAGCTCCTGACAGTCGGGGCATAACTACAAACACACATTCACAACTTGTGCGTCACTCTTCTTCCACAGACATGTCGACGATCTACACATCCATCACCCGTCTCCTGAGTAAGTTTTACATCGCATGCTTAGAACATAGATCCTCACGGCCCCTTTCCGAATGTATCAGGTGTTCGTACCCCCGTGGTCCTAGCACCGATGGCGGGGGCCAGTGGAGGCGCCTTGGCAAGCCAAGTTACATTAGGAGGCGGATTCGGGTTCCTCGCACCGAGTAAGTTTGCGATCTCTACCGGTAGACACTAAGCATTCTATCTACTTTCTGCATAGCCTACGACGGTTCTGAGAAGTTTCGGGACCAGCTCCGTATTGCTCGTACGAACTTGAATGTTCCTGCACAAGGCCTTCCCATCGGTGTCGGCTTCCTTGGGTGGAGGCTCGAGATGCCGGATTCTCCACACGTGGAGTTGCTGAAGATTGCCTTGGAGAACCAGGTACAAGCAATTTGGCTCGCGTGTGGGAATGACACGGCGCGCTGGGTGGAATACATCCGAAAACATGACAGGGAGACAGGCAAGGATCGCAAGACACTCATCTTCATCCAAGTTGGCACCGTCGATCAGGCTATTGCTGCGGTCAACGAGTTCAAGCCTGATGTCCTTGTCGCGCAAGGTTGGCTAGCGTACATTTTGTGTGCCAACACCATGGTTAACACTGCGCTGCTGTAGGAAATGAATCTGGAGGTCACGGGATTGCCGCCGCTCCACCCTTGTTCACACTTGTATCCCAGATCTTGGCCGCCCTTCCAAGCGGGACTGCACCTCCTCTCCTTGCGGCCGGCGGGATCATCAACGGCTCTCAGGTCGCGGCCTATCTGACGCTCGGCGCATCTGGTGCAGTTCTGGGAACCCGTTTCTTGCTGACTCCCGAGACGCTCTACTCAGATTCGCGCAAGCAGGCCATCCTTGCCGCTAAGCCAAACTCGACTGTTCGCTCCGGGATGTTTGATGTTCTCAACAATACCCTCGGATGGCCTTCGGGCGTGGACGGCCGTGGTTTGCGTATCTCCGCCGTCGAAGAAGCCCATGCGGGTGCGAATGTCGACGAGGTGAAGCAGAAGTTTGCAGAGGGCGCGAAGCAGGGCGACCCTGGCTCCACCGTCGTCTATGCTGGGATAGGCGCGGAGTCTATCAACGAAATCAAGCCTGCAAAGGTATGGCCAATCGTACTGCGGCTGGGTGCCCTGTGCTCACATGATCCTCTAGGATATCGTGCATGAGCTGCATGACGATATCATCGAGCGGCTCAAGGCTTCTTCGACATTTCTATCTCAGGCTTGATGCCACTATCCCCAATAGCAGGAAGCTTCATGTATTTGTAACTATCGACACTGGAAAATCAGATCTCCGCAACACGAGACCCCCCTGCAGAACGCCAAGGTTTTAGCGCAGACCCCTTCCGCTGCATTCCGTGCGACCTGTTTCACGAACGCAGTCGCTTAATGCAAACTCTAAAGGTACCGGGCCCAGCATCGTCATAGAGTCCCTTCGTGCGCGCACGCTTTCATTCTCCGCACCTTCGAGATCATCCCGTTCGCAATTGAATGCAGGCTTGAAGCGTGGAGGTAGCAAACGGGGTCGTGAAAGACCGCCGAGCGCTGCTTCGTTTTGCTTGAGATCAGTCAGAGATCCTGTGGCAAGCCTTCTGATGGTGTTGCCGTGCTTCCTTGCCTTTCTCACTTCTCTTTGCCGCATCTGCTTATCTGCTTATCTCTCTTCTCCAACTCGTGGCAACATTGTGTGCAACTCCTCCCACATATCGGCACCGGGAGCATTCTGGTCGCTCATGTGTAAAATAGTGTTCCACCAAGGAAACGGATGTTCTGACGAATCCCTTGTGATGCTTCAGGATCCGGTAGAGAACATACGCAAACGGGGTGCTACGATTGGAGGCCTGCTATAATTTGATCGTACGTACAATCATCCTATGTTTGAAGATGGTTCATTCTAGCTATTTATACAATTCTGTCACAATTTAATGCGCGATCTCGACTCCCAAATCTCCTCATAGTCGCAGGGAGCGCCTTTCGATGAATCACGCCATTAGTGCAGGGTGATTACACTTTTGATGTGTCCAGACACTTGGGCCGGTCGCCGGTCACAGGCGAATCGAAATCCATCTGTGAAGATGTCGCAATCACTATTGTGAACCAGCGCTACGCCGGTAAGTCATCTCACCCATGCCGTTCGACCTCGAGGTCCAAGCGCGTCAATACAAAACGAGGCAGAATCGAGGTGTACTCCGTCGGCCGAGCACCATTTCTATCTGGACAAAAAGAGTGGAAAGGCCGAGCAGAACATCGATATACACGTCGACCACACGGCACTCGAGTCAATTCAATCTGCAGCTCTTCGGGTTCCCGGCTCCGAATAAAAGTCTGTGGCGCCTGGAATCAGGTGCTGAGCATTTGATCTGCAGTCTTCCTAGCCTACGATGATGCGGAGAAGTCTACATTCTGATCCAGCATCGGATAACCAAATACTTTGCTTTGAATGTGGGAACGGCATGCACACTAGGTGGACTTCGTCCGGAATTACAAGGAGGCCGCACCAGTATTGGAAGGGCAAAGAGGCATTCATCTTCATCCAAGTCTGGTTGAGCAGGCCGTAACGTTACTGTGGTCAACGAGTGCAGAGTTAATTTTCTTGTCGTCTAAGGTCGGCTGCAGTCTGCGCTATGATGCTACCACATTTATGTAACACTAGTGACAGGATTTGAATGAGTTTGGAAGCATGTCTACGCCGCAGGTCCTCTGTTCACACTCGTATCTCAAGATCAAGTCCTAGCCACCCTTCTTCGTGGCCCTGCACTACCTTTACCCGCAGTGGTGGGATTGTCCAGGGTCCACAAGTTCAATGCAGCCTATGCGACACTCGGTATCCTGCGCGGGTCCGTCGTCGAGGAAGCCCATGCTGGTGCGAACATCGACGAGGTAAAGTAGAAGTTCACGGCGTGACGTAGAGAGATCTTGGCACCATGGTTGTAAGGTCTGAGGTTGGGATTAAAAGTAAGCTCGATGGCTCTGATTTTATCAGCATGCTTTGTGCTCACACGAACACGATCCTACAACTGATTGCACACGAACCGCTTGAGGATACTATCAAGCGGCTCAAAGTTCCTTCAACAGGCTTCGACCCTGGAGTGGGCAATTATCTGAAGCTTCCCGGATTTGTATGCAGCGCGACTAGTGTTTCTACAATACGGGACATGTCTCCAGACCTTCATGCATCATGCATCATGGTCCAAACGTAGCTCCATTGACACCCTTGTGTAAGTGAGTGAAGGTCCGGCACTATCAGCACCAACTTCGCAATTCCCCGCACCTTTGGCAACCTCCCTTCGTAACCCGTAGTGAGCCATTTGAGGTCTGAGTGCGACAAATGGGAACAAAGGGAGAGAATGTACCTAAGGGTCCGTTCGGTAACCGCACCGAAATATAATGTAGCGGTACATATTCCCATATATGGCAATTCTACCGAAAGATTATGTGTGGGAATTTTCCGACAGAATTTTCCGTATGTGCAGTGTTCGGAAGCACCAGTGCCTCCAAAATGTGTAGCCTCGGCACTGAGCTCCTCTTCTTTCAAGAACATTCTATAACACATTTATTTCTCGTCCTAATGCCTTGTTGGCTACATCTAAAATCATGTTAAATATGAATCTTTCTACCCTTCCATTTTTCGTGAGATCCATCCAAGGGATCAAGAGGGAGTTGAATAAAAGTGCCCAAAGCTCAGAATATTGTCTTCGGTGTAGGCATAACATGGAGAAGTTCTGTGCCACAGCGGAGTTCTGCATGCGCTCCCGGCACGCCGGCATTGGACCTGTCCTTACCGACGGCGCATGCCTGCCGTTGCGGGCTTTTCTGCGGAGATCGTTTCGGCAGCCTTCGGCGAGGTGCCAGATTGTGGCACTTTCGATAATTTCATTATCCTGCTTCACATACCGCATGTATCACCCCAGGACAAGGTCGAGCCAAGTAAGACAATAGCAGTATATGATGTCCATGAGTTTCGGGGCACAAGCTGCGTTTGTGCTGCTTCAATATTGCATTTACAGTGAAAGCAGGATTATGTGGTGGCTGTGCAGTCCCGCGACAGACCACAACATTATCTGAATGCCAAACTGAAGTCATGTGATTATGTACGATATGTACCGCTACATTATATTTCGGTACGGTTACCGAACAGGCCCTAAGCGCGCCTTTTTTAATTTGAGAGTGACTAAGTTTTGACATTTCATGATGATGGAAAACTTCCGACTGCAACTTCTATTCTTCATAACACGCTGACAGTAACCTACAGGATGTTACAACGGTGAACCTGCTACATTGGTGGTCGTACAATCATTCGATCTTCATTGTCCATTCTATACGATTCCTTTCACGTCTCAATGCACAATCTCCACCGTCAAATCACCAGAGTTGATGGAATCGCCTTTGAATGCATCACGCCATGAGCGCAATGGATGAACTCCAGGTAACAATGCGCGCTTACCTTCCTGCACCACAACACGTTTGATGCGGCCAGATACTGGGGCTGTCACAGCAGATTCCATCTGTAAGGAAATTTGCAATCAATATATTTTGGAGTAGAGCTGAGCAGACAACTCCTCACTTTCATGGCGCTCAGAACTGACAGATCAGGAAACAGTATATGAGTTCAAGGTGTCTAGATACGGAAACGATATAACGTTGCATACCGCAGAGGGGATCTCCCTTCTTAATCTCTTGGCCTTCTTTGACCCTGACCTCGACGACAACGCCCGACATAGGTGCACCGACAGAGCCAGGGTCAGACGTCGCCTTCTCCCGAGACACAGTCTCCACAGCGGAGTTTTTGTCTTCAACGGAGACAGCGCGGACCTGTTGGGTACATGTTGGTCAAGTATTCCCTGCCTTTCACGTTTGTCACTCACTTCACCATTCACTTCAAACCACACGTCGCGCTGTGCGCGGCCTTCCACCACAGGTCCGACAGCCATTAAGCGAACGATGAGGGTCTTACCCTGCTCGATGGAGATATGCATTTCTTCGCCGATTTCAGGGCGTCCAAGGAAATAACGTGTCGGGATGACGCTAATCATATGCGTGTCAATAAATTACACTCCTGCCTTCTTTCAGGAAACATCAGAATCACCTTAGATCGCCATACTTCTCCAGGAAGCTCTGGTACTCCTCAAAGACCTGTGAAAACGCATGGATCAGAAAAGTACCCGTCTGCGGCCGCGGTACAGCGCTTCTTTACCTTGGGATACATGACGTACGACGTCACATCAGCATCGGTGATATGCTTGCCAAACTTGCTACGCAACTCAGCCTTGGTCTTCTTGAAGTCTATGGGTTCCAGGCTGGTGCCGGGACGACCGTCGATTCTCGGCTTGTTCCTAATGATGTTGGTCCTTAAAGGTTCCGGGAATCCTCCAACGGGCTGACCGAGGTAACCTTGGAAGAACTCGACAACGGACGATGGGAAGTCGAGCTGGTCAGCACGAGCGATAACGTCTTCCTTGGAGAGTGAATTTTGCGTCATCCATTGCGCGAAGTCACCAACAACTTTGGAGGAAGGCGTAACCTTGATGATATTGCCACACTGATTTTTGTGGTCGTCAACTGCTGTAACCCTCAATGACCCATATAAGTACAGACCAGATCATTAGCCTCAATATACTTCTTCTTAATCTCTGTGAACACTCTTCGTAAATTATATGTCCCTGGATCACGTGTGTGATTGACACGTACCAGTCCATTGGGTTCCAAGTCCAAGCTGCGATGCTTGGAACTGTTGATTACGGCTGTGAGCGTAAGATCAACGGTAAGAAGAAATCTCTGACCATCAAATTTGTATATTGACCACCTGGCATCTCGTGTGCGAAGACGCTGGAGTCAGAGGCGCGGACATTAGCTTCAAAGCAACTGTACAAGAGGCGAACTTGTGTCCAGTAGAGATTAAGAGCCTGGATGTCAGCATAACGGATGCCTGTGCCGAGGCCCGTCTGCTCTAGAGCCATGCAAACAGCGCCCATGGGTGGTTGCGACGTCAGCCCAGACATGCCTGTCACGCAACGCGTGGGTGAGGGGTTGTGACAAGACGTGAGGCATGGTACGTACTGTCGATAGCTACGTCGACGACGTCAGCACCAGCCGCGGCGGCAGCGATCATGCTTGCTGCGGAAATACCAGCCGTATCATGGGAGTGAACGTGGATAGGGAGATCAGGGTATTTTTCGCGGATGGACCCCACAAGCCTGTCGGTTGCCGCATGAGCTAGGTGGACAACAGGATGCGAGGATGCACACGAACAGCTTGGCCGCATGAGGTTTCAGCAGGCCCGCCATATCTTTGATACCAAGGACGTGGATTCCCTCTTTCACAAGCTGCTCGACGAAGTCGAGGTAATACTGAAGGGTATACTTCGTTTCTTTGGAACTCGCGACATCGCCGCTATAGCAGACCACTGCTTCGACAACACCGCCAGCCTTCTTGGCAGCGTCGATGCCGAGTTTCATCTGCGCAGAAAAGGTCAGAAACCCCCATCTGTGTCGTAAGAATTGTCAACCATACGTTCTCTGTGGTCATCTGATTAAATCACCTAGATCGCTTGAATGTCGGAGAACACTCACCAATATAATTAAGAGAATCGAAGACTCGGAAGATGTCAAGACCGTTCTCAACAGCTTTCTTCGAGAAGTCGTAGATGGCGTTGTCCCTGTTCTGATTAGTAAGTATAGAAAGGGGCGAGACGGGATCAGTTGCTCACGGGTAGCTCGTGTATCCGACACCATTAGCACCACGAACGAGGGCTTGGAGAGGGATGTTCGGCACTAATCGGCGAAGCGCACGCTGTAAAATACATTGAGTAAGATATAAATAAAGCTGCTGAGAGTAGAGAAATTAACGTACCAACCGCTCCCAAGGATCTTCGTATAGGAAGCGCATCGCGACATCAAAAGTAGCACCTCCCCAACACTCCAAACTATAGGCTCCCGACAACGCCCAGCTTGTCTCCTTTGCAATGTTGACCATGTCAATGGTGCGGAGACGGGTTGCAAGAAGAGACTGATGAGCATCGCGCCAGGTCGTGTCCATTATAAGGGTGCCAGGGTATTCGCGCACGGCTTTGGCGAACGCCTCAGGGCCTTTCTCCACGATAATGTTGCGCCAGCCAACCTCGCACGGCAGAGATGTGTCGAGCGGCGGCCCGTCGGGGCTTTCGCGGTTCTGAAGGGGAGGAATAACGATGTCCTGCTTCAGGCCAGGTTCTCCCTGCGTAACGATCCATAAGCGAGATGTACTGTATTAATCGCAATTCGAAGCTTACTGTCTGGCCCTTGATAGAGCTACCGTTAACAGCGATGTCTCCCAGATAGGCGAGAAGTTTCTGAGCACGGTTCTGGCTCTGCACAAGCTTGAAGAGCTCAGGAGTATCGTCGATGAACTGGGAAGAGAAAGATCAACTAAACGACTAGCTAACGTCAACCTGTCTGAACGAACCGTCGTCCAAGTCTTTCCGCTGATGAATACATCATGCGTCAAAAGACGGAACAAGAAGGGGATATTGGTCTAGGAAGGCGTCAATATATATTCCATTCAACCGTGTCAAAATGGGGGTCCAACCTTGACTCCACGAATGCGGAACTCGACCAGGGCGCGCAGCATCTTACGGCGGGCGACCTCATACGTAGTACCAGTGACAGTGACCTTGACCAACAAACTATCGTAGTGGGGCTACACACACGCCGTCAGAAGCCGGGGCATATACTCTGGCGAACGAAGCACACACAGTAATTTGAGCGCCGGCAAAACCGGAGCTAGCGTCCAGACGAACACCATTGCCGCCGGCACTACGATAGACTTCAATTTTACCCGTGTCGGGCTGGAAGTTCTGGGATGCGTCTTCCGTAGTGACACGGCACTGGATGGCAAAGCCACGCTTCGTGATGGCCTCTTGAGTCAATCCGAGCTGGGGAAGTGTTGCACCTGCTGCGATCTGAATCTGTGCAGCGACAATGTCGAGGCCAGTGATCTCCTCTGTACCATTGTCAGTTTTGTCATGAATCAGTCGAAGGCAGGGCAGTACAGATTTCGCCCTTACCAGTGATTGTGTGCTCGACCTGGATACGGGGATTGATCTCGATGAAATAGTGCCTTCCCATCTGGTCGACCAAGAACTCAGCCGTACCAGCATTCCTGTATTTGACGCTCTTTGCGAGCTTTATGGCATCTGCCAGGATGGCCTGTCTCACCTCCTCAGGGAGATGCATGGCAGGAGCCACTTCCACGACCTTCTGGTGGCGACGCTGGACCGAACAATCACGCTCGAAGAGGTGAACTGTGTTTCCCTGGGCGTCTGCGAGAAGTTGCACCTCGATGTGTCGGGGACGTTCAAGGAATCGCTCGATGAACACGGTACCATCACCGAAGGCGGACTTGGCCTCGCTGACGGCGCGCTCGAAAGAATTCTTGAAGTCGGATTGCTCTCGCACGACACGCATGCCACGGCCTCCTCCTCCCATCGCAGCCTTGATGATGACTGCAATGTGCCAATCAATGCACTACTGCATATGAGAACGACACGAATCCACATACCTGGGAAACCATATTCTTTGATGAACGCATCCGCATCTTCCCAAGAATCAACAGGTCCGGGCGTACCAGGGACGATGGGCACTCCAACCTTGGTAGCTGACGTCGCAGGGCTTAAGTCCTGCAAGTAGTATAACAGGCGTATGATACAATTTGTTCTCACCGAGAGTGCGTGCTTTAGTCTTGTCACCTAGTCCATCGATGACTTCCGGAGTAGGCCCAACGAAAGCGATGCCAGCCTGTTCAACCTTCCTGGCGAATTCCGCATTTTCGGACAAGAAGCCATATCTTTGAGCGTTGTCCATCAGTAAAAAGGGACGTCAAAAAAAAGCGACGCATACCCCGGGTGGATCATATCGACACCATGCTCAAGCGCGATCCTGATGATGTCATCTTGGGCGAGATAGGCCCCTACAGGTGTAAGACCGGTACCAACACGGTACGCTTCGTCGGCCTGAAGACAGCATTCTCAGGACGCGTCGATGGTAGCGAAAATGAAAGAACTACCTTTTGGCGATGGGCAGACATGCGGTCCTCGTATGAATAGATAGCGACGGTATGCATTGCGAGCTCGTGAGCAGTCCTGAAAACGCGGATGGCAATTTCCTGCGTGAGGTTGTTCAGTGGGACCAGTCTCCTGCAAATACGAGATTAGCTCGTACCCCGCGATTCGCGACAAGGATCTTGGTTAAGGGCCCGCTATGGCCGGCTGCCTTTCTCCTCATCGTCTGGATAGAATGGACGGGGGTGCCAGGAGCACTGGGAGTAACAGCGAAAATGGGCGCGAGTCGGGGAGGGTGGAGAGTAGACATGGTGGTGGTCGGATGTCAAGGTGGTGGATTGGGATCGGACGCGATTTATATGGTTGGGCGCTTATCTAGCCGAACGGAGTAACGTCCGCTGGTGTTGCTTCAATGCTTCTTTGCAAGGATCTGCTAATGTGCGTGAAGAGTGGAGCTTTATGTACGCATGAACGTCAACACATCGTTCGATACTCACTTTTCTGCTTACCACGGACGGAGGTTCGACCGGAGAATGTCCAGATGAAGAGGGTGGAAGCGACCCTGGGCGTGTCTGCAGCGCAGTGAGTGTTTGTTCGGCATATGCTCATCCTCTTATAGCCGGCTTTAGTGCGGGCGATGCCCCGTGCTCGCCTCCGCTTTCTCCACCGTCCTTTACCCCGCACCCCACGAACTCCCCTCGGAATCCTCTCCTCAGGCATATGTTAAGAGCCCATGACCGGCCATCGGTGCTCCGCTCCCGTCACTCCCCGTCAGTCCTCCCGTATTTCCCCGCGCGAAACAATGCGTGAGTGTCCAGATGATGTATACAGTAGCATTCTAGTCTGCGTCCAAGATATATACGATCCAATCAAAGTCCCTCTAATGCTAGGGCTTCCGGTTCGTCATCGGAATAATGCCCTCGGGAGCCTTCGCTGCACTCTCTGCCTTTTTCTGGTTATTCTTCGCAACGGCGTACACGATGCCTGCAAAGAACCCCACCCCCACTGCCGAGACCGAGCCTGTCGAGACAGGATCCCCAAAGAATATCATGCCGGATGCAGCGACTGGCAATTTGTTCAGTGCTCCGACCATGCTGTCAACAATCTATCAGCAAGCGCTTTCTAAAATAGCCAATACCTTACCTGTACGTAGTGCTGCTGGTCACTCGAATACACCATGCAGTTGTATACGAGATGCCAACCGCCGCGGCGCCCGAGAAAGCAATCGCGAATAGCAGGAGATTCCGTGTCTCAGGAGGACTGGCACGATATCAGCTTGTCGTATCCCAGGAATGTGCATGTCCTCTCACAAATTGCGCTTGAGACTATCTGAGCCCCAGTCCTCTACGACGAAAGAAAACATGATCAAGACCGGGATCGAGAGAAGATTGTTGTAGAACATGGAGTCCCAGTCAGAGAACCCGGTCGCCTTGATGCGTTTCCGCATCGTTAAGACCTATATGACATTCTCGATCAGCTCCGGGTATTGCTAGGAGGCGAAGAAAATACTGACATATGCTGCGCTAGTTACGCAGTTCGCTAACATCCAAAAGTAGCCTACGTTCAGACTATGGACAGCGCCAGTCACCGACGACAGACCCCCAGCGCTGGCCTCAGAAGCTGGGATGGCACTGGCAACGTCTGACCACGCCGCAATCACCGAGGACACCACCTTTCGGACGCTGACCATGAGTCTCCATAGTCACGACCGCATGAAAAAACTTACCATACAAACAAACGACACTAATGTCAGAGCGGTGACACGTCCTCCAAACCAGAGGACCTCTCCGTAGGCCTGCAGCCTGTTGGCTTCAGCGCATGAGGATGAGGTACAAGAAAACGCACAATGAGTATGATGGTCAAGTTTTTGAAGATAGTATAGACGGGGATAGTCAAGAATTGCTGTTGTGAAATATTAATAACACGGAGGAAAGGCTCATGAGCTTCGACGTACCAAACTTTTGGAGCCTGTGTAAATCACGCTGACGAGCAGTACGCTTATAGGGAACCACATCTTGGCATCTTGAAGATCGAAGTTTCGGAATGAGATGATCCCAGCCTTTTTGACCAAAATAACACAAGCGACGCAAACAGTCGATTGAATGCACAATAGGAGAAAGTTCATGGAGAAGTTACGCCCTGACACAACGAACTAAGGGGAGATCAGAGCATGCTCTCTCAGTGCATGACATACTGACTTTATTCACAACAGTCATTAGAATGGATGCTAGACAGTAACACACTATTGGCGCGACTATACACGATCTCAGCAGGCGGATACGAAGCGGTTGGATTAAACACGCACCACTAGAGACTGCGGCAGTAGCATCTTTCGCGCTCCCCGTAGCGATTGCCTTTTTCATCTGGACGACGTCTTCCTCTTCAAGCGCCACATTCTTGTACTCTCCGCGGTCACTAGATGAGCTGGCCATGTAACGCAGAAACGGAAGTAACAGATTAACAGAGACCCAAGGGTAGAGAGATGTACGGAGATGAAAAGTTTCGAAGTAAAGAATGAAAATGCCACGAGGGGGCGAAGAGACGAGGCGCTAGCAGAAGGAGTAATAGGAAGAAAGACGACGGTCGTTGCCTGCGGCAGGCTCAGAGAGCTCACACCAGTCCTGCGATCGGCGGCCCACGTGTTCGGGATGCCCGGTCACCGCTCCATTTACCATCACGGCCGGCCGCTTGATGGATGTGACTCGAGATCTCCTCTTGTAAGTTCCTCTGTGACATACTGGGTGACTTGCCACAGGATAGATTTTATTCTACTAGCCGTTGGCCCGTGCCTTCGCACGGAAAACCAAGAGAAATTACAGAGTTCGTCTCTATACTTCGACACGGGTTGGCCACTGCCGCCGCCCGGCTGAGCGGGCGGCTCTGACGTGGCCCCCTTGTGTCAAGAAGTCATGCCTGCCCGTGCTCACGATTGTCAATGCTTGTGCTCAAGAAAATAAAGAAAATCACGGATTTCATCTCTATCCACAAACTAGAGAACATAAAAATCAACATAATAAACTCGTTTGCCCGTGAGGCCTGTGTCTGCTGTCATGCCCGCGTTCGCGGATCGATGATCGTGTCCGTTCTACTCGTGCTCATGCCCATGTCCTGTGAAAAAATCATGTTTACCTATGAGGCCTGTGTCTGTTGTCAATGCCCTTGATTGTGTCTGCTCGTGCTTGTGCTCATGCTTGCTTGCACTCATACATTTGCTGCGCGTGTAAGCTGTCTTGTGAGTGAACCTCCCAAAGCATGGAGTTCTGCTACAATTGGGGTTCGAGGGCAGGGTTCGCGAGTTCAGTGGACTGATCATGACTTCAGGATATTGCGATGCGGATTAATATTTCGGGCCGCCGCTTGCGGCTTGCAAGCGCTATCTTCAAGCAGGTGGCCCTCGTGCTTATACATACATACATACATACATACATACATACATACATATATGTCCACCGCTCCCATCTATTTGACCGCACACTCAGCAAAGACACCTTGATCTCGCAGCCAGTCCAGCCCAACTTGAATGTCGGCATCTAGGTCATGGTGCCAAACCTCTTCCCATAGATAATGTAGGTCAGTTTTCCGACCGTGGGAGCTTGGCCCCGATTCACCGTGTCCTTCATAGATATCGCCGCAGGCTTTGCTCCGCAGCAGTATCGCATTTGCTCTCGGTCTGCGAATGCGATCGTATGCCTTGAGCACATCCTAGGTACAGATGGCGAGTGGATTAATGTGAGCTTCTTGCGAAGCACTGAACTACAAACCTCAAGATTGGAGGCTTTGGTCTGCTGATGAGCTAGTAGGCGAGTCATCACATACGCGTCCTCGATGCCTTGTCCAGCTCCAGCTCCCATATGAGGCAACATGGCATGGGCCTGTATTTGTTGTATGGATCAGTTCAGAAATTGAGGACAAAGTGTATGAATGTAAAAGACCGACCGCGTCCCCGATCAGTCCAACCCTGCCCTTCACGTACGAATTGAGTGGGGGATATAGACCGTGCAAGGACCACTTGGTAGGTCGCTCTATGGACTTGAGAATGATTAAAGGATCGTTGCCCCAACCCTCGTACTCGTTGACAACTTCTTCCTTTGAAACGGGAACAACCCAGGGTTCGCCCTTTCGTAACGTCAAGTGTCCCATCGGAATTCTGAAATCAGTGACGAAAGCTACAACGTTCAGCTTCGAAAAGATCTGAGATGTAGTAAAAAACACAGCAAGGGGGGGTCCTTACTATAAGATCATTCTTGATCGGAAATGTGATGATGTGCTGTTTGGGGTTGGTAAAAAAAGCGGTATCAATCGGGACGCGTGGCTTACCCGGGAGTCGCCCATCCAACATATTGGTGAAGGCGCAAGTTCGGTTTTCACGCCTGCGAGTTTCAACTCTTCTATGGAGACGAGGCCACGGTACGCCACAGTGTTTGTGAACGTAGGCATCTCAATCTCTGAATCGTCCTGGACAATGATGCTCCGAACACTACTCCGGATTCCATCGGCACCTATCACAAGATCCGTCTCGTGAGATGTGTCATCAGAGAAATAGAGCGTGGTGCGAAGAGGGTTCTCATTGGACCGAGATATCTTATTGCACCGCTTATTGAAATGCGTCGGCACGACACCGGGATCTAGAAAGGTGACCAAAGCATCCAAGAACGACGCTCTAGACAATCATGCGGAGAGTTGGTATTGACGTGGGTGCATAAATTCACTGGAAGGGCATGCTCACCGATGAACTCCGAGACCTAGATCATCTTCTCGTGCGGGATACTGACTCGTAATGCTCGTTCTACATGGGTTCTGTGGCACAATAATGCAGACTCACGTGGTAAAGCACGTCATGTGTACCTGTCCCAAGTACGAACTTAAAGGCTCGTACGGAGGGAGGGTCTTCAGGCGAGAACAACTCAACGTCATCCAGGAGGCCAAACTCTCGCAAGACTCGGACAGCATTTGGACCTGATTTCTGGTCAGTGACCGAAGGTATGCTCCAAGAAATCATACCAATTCCGACGCCTGCGCCGACTTCCCCGTATTTTGACTGTCGGATGTCAGAAACTTGATGGTCAAGAAGTTGAAGGCAAGCGTACTGCAGCTTCAAAAATATTGACCTTGATGCCGGCTCGAACCAAGCCAATGGCACAGACAAGTCCACAGATACCACCACCGACGATAGCAACACGAAAGTCCTTGGTGACGGATTCCGTCATGGTAAGCTGTGAGATTGTGATCGTAACAGATAGGGGCGAGGTGTGGGCTTTTATAGTAGCAGCGTGTCAAAGCTAAGCTCATGTGAACTTACCCAAAGTTGTCATGAGTTCGGCCTTACTAGGGCTCAATGATGCCCACAATCTTTGAAGTATAATTTTAGCCGCGCGCTTTGTTTTAGAGGCCGATCACTGGACAACGTCAAGAATAACGCTACCTTGTCGCTGCCGATGAAGTGCGTCTTCGTCCGACACCTAGACGGCTGCGTAACTGCTTTCAGACTGCAAGTTCAGTAAAACGCTAAGAAGAAGAATGGGAAGAAATCTACAGTCCTACGATAAGTTAACTTCGAAGGCTCCCAAACCTTGGAAGGACTCCGGATCCCTATGCATTCTCTGAGTAGTAACTCTCAAATTTTAAGGCCTTAGGGCCTTACATCATATGACTTCTCAGGTAGCGATAATCACATTCACGGCAACTTCCGAACTACTTACGGAAGGGGACACACGGCCTGCCACCAACATCTCTGAGGGCCACTGAGCTTTTGGAACATCACTACATTCAATTCCGGCATCTGACACACAATGGGCTCGTCGTGGATATCTATCCTGTCATCTATTGGCATGGCGGTTGGCCCACCTCTGGTCTACGCTGACCAGGCTGTCTCAATCATACGCAAGAAGTACGCACTCATCGGAGACCACATGTCGCGTGCAGACCTCTGACGACACCATTCATCAATGTCAGAGATTCTACGGGGTTCTCGCGAGATATCTGTGCCGTCTTGTAAGTCTTGTTTGCGAACGTGCAGAAGACCTAACTGACGCTACTACCAGGCTGCTTGCGAACATCACTCGCTGCTTCTTCTGGCTTGGAAACCAGTTCGAGTTTGCATTGCTGTTTCAGTCGTTATTCATGATCGTCGCCCAAGTATGCAGCGTGAGGTATGTATAGGTACTTCGTACTGACTAAATCAATCTAGCTAGCTCTACTCTACATCTGCATACGCTACCGCCCGCGCCACAGTCCTGAAACTCTCGGAACTTCTACACGTCCATTTACTTTCTGGAAATGGCCATCCTATGCGCAGCACATTGAATTTATTGCTGGATTCATGTGCGCTCTTTGATAGACACCATCGGAGAATAGTTTTCGCTGATAACATTTATCCAGCCTCTGCCTGTCCATATTGATCCTCATTTTTGGAAGAATGCAGGCGTTTGTCACTATCCTCGGATTTGTAGCGCTCGGACTAGAGAGCACCTTACCAATACCGCAATTGATAAAGTGACGATGCTGACATGGGACCCCTAGTTTCGATGCTGACAACATGACTCTCGACAGTAACTACAAACAGAAAACATTGTACGGTTTTCGAATGTCAACCCTTGTTGGCTGGGTTGGAGGAGACTCTTTCAAGTGAGTCCGGAGAGCACAATGTGGTGTATTCTCATAACCATGACCCTAGGACTGTTTATTTCTTTCTGCAACATTCGCCTCTGCAATTCAAGGTTTGCGCTATATTCCAGCTTTCCATTGATTTTAGTATGGACCTTTGCTGTTATAGACTCTCCGACCTAAATTGACCAATCATTTATGCAGTCATTGTTGCACAGCGCATAATTTACGGGAATGCGTCGCCTCCGGATGTGCTGACGGAGGATGACGAGCTGGAGCAAGCACTAGCACTGGCAGAGGAGTAGAAAGTAGACATAGATTTGATGTAAGGCAATGATGAGCAAGTTTTACGAATCAGACGGTAGCTGGTTATATTGCTACTAGTACTTAACGTCGAACCAAGCTGGAGGAGACGCCGCGTCACTGCGGTCAGTGCACTGCGGTGCCAGTTGGTGGCGGGGCGCGCGAATGTAAACAAGCCCAAATTGACATACTGTCGCCCGTCCTTACACCCGCCGTTACCATTTCTCACCTTCCTCGCCGTCCACCGGCCTCTACGATCTCTTCTTTTCCGGCCATGGACGCCTCAAAACCCATTGCATTCTCTGAGCATTTACAGCTCTCTAGTCTTGGTGTTCAACCCGCGTCTATCTCATTCCAGGTGCGTCGCGTCCTTCGCGACCGCTTCGCTGTCTGACCTGCGTCACACATCCCAACTCTTAGACTTTGACCCTCGAATCCGACCACTTCATTTGTGTTCGTGAGAAGGTCAATGAACAGAACCAAGTTGTTATCATCGACCTTGCCGACGCCAACAATGTCATGCGCAGACCGATTTCTGCAGATTCGGCCATAATGCATCCTCATCAGAAGATTCTCGCACTCAAGGGTAAAGTCGTATCGTCTTAGAGGAAGGAATTCATACTCATGCAGGTTTTGCTATAGCTGGGCGAACGCTGCAAGTCTTCAACATCGAAACTAAGCAGAAGGTCAAGTCCCACGTCAGCAACGAGGATATCGTTTTCTGGAAGTGGATATCCGACACCGCTCTAGGCATGGTGACTGACACATCCGTCTACCACTGGAGTATCTCCGACTCTACATCGCCGCCGCAGAAGATTTTTGATCGTCATGCCTCACTTGCGGGTTGCCAAATTATCAATTATCGCATCTCTGCCGACGATAAGTGGATGGTCCTCGTCGGGATCTCTGGGAACTCGACAAACCCATCGGCATTCAAAGTCAAAGGCTCCATGCAATTGTACAGCAAGGAGAGGGGTGTCAGTCAGCCAATCGAGGGACACGCGGCCGCATTCGCGCAAGTGAAGCTTGACGGCCATCAACACATAACTAACTTGTTTGCTTTCTCCGTGCGGACCGGCAATGGCGCCAAGGTGATTACTCTTCATGGTCATCGAGACAGTATAGTCATTCATTCTCTCAGCTGCACGTTGTGGAAATCGACCACCAAGCACCCGACCCTCCTTTCACTAAGAAGGCGGTCGATGTATACTTCCCTCCGGAGGCCACCAACGATTTCCCCGTTGCCATGCAAGTGTCAAAGAAGCATGGCATCGTATATTTGGCGACCAAATATGGTTTCATCCATCTTTATGACCTCGAATCCGGCGCTTGCATCTACATGAATCGGATCTCTGGAGAGACCATTTTCGTGGCGACGGAGCATGAAGCGACAAATGGTATCCTGTGCGTCAACCGAAAGGGTCAGGTATTGAGCGTGAGCGTCGACGAGGGGACTTTGGTTCCCTACATCCTGCAAACATTGAACAATACGGAACTTGCTTTCAAGCTCGCGAGTAGAGCAAACTTGCCTGGTGCGGATGACCTTTATATCAAGCAGTACCAACAACTCTTCCAAAGTGGACAATTTGGAGAAGCAGCCAAGATCGCAGCCAACTCACCCCGAGTAGGTCCTATAGCCGTTGTCGCGATTAATCTGGCGTCTCATTCGATGGTCTCCGCAGGGCATTCTTCGTACAGCTCAGGTCATAGAGTCGTTCAAGACTGCGCCAACGCCACCTGGAGGACTGTCACCCATTCTGCAATATTTTGGTATCTTGTTGGAGAAAGGGGAACTCAATCACCTGGAGTCAGTTGAGCTGGCACGGCCTGTATTGCAGCAAGGTCGCAAGCAGTTGTTAGAAAAATGGTTGAAGGAGAACAAGGTTAGGATCTCAGTCCCTCTGTTTGAACATATTTTCATCACCTTTTTGCATGCAGCTTACCTGCAGTGAGGAGCTCGGTGATATCGTCCGTCTCCACGATATGACACTTGCGCTCAGTGTGTATCTGCGAGCCAATGTACCCAACAAAGTCATCGCTTGCTTCGCGGAAACGGGCCAGACGGAGAAAATCGTACTCTATGCCAAGAAGGTTGGCTACCAGCCTGACTATGTTGGCCTCTTGCAGCACATCATGCGTACCAATCCCGATAAAGGTGCCGAGTTTGCCACCCAGCTCGCTAACGATGAATCGGGACCTTTGGTTGATATTGAGAGGGTACGAACAATTCTTCATTATCGCTTTCAGTTGAAAATATTCTTTTTTTTGGGTAGGTCGTGGATATCTTTATGTCCCAGAACATGATTCAACCGGCCACATCATTCCTTTTGGATGCTTTGAAAGACAATAAGCCAGAGCAAGGACATTTGCAGACACGTCTCTTGGAGATGAACCTAGTCCACGCACCACAAGTGGCAGATGCAATCCTCGGCAACGAGATGTTCACGCATTATGACCGTCCTCGCATCGCTAATCTATGCGAAAAGGCAGGCCTTCTGCAACGGGTAGGTGTCGAGTTGAACGATAGTCACCTTTTCTGACATAGTCTCCAGGCCTTGGAACATTACGAGGACCTGGCTGATATCAAGCGTGCAATTGTTCACACCAATGTCTTGGCTCCCGATGTAAGTAGAACTTCTTTCATGTTTCCTATGATGCTAATGGTCATGTGAAGTGGCTCGTGAACTACTTCAGTCGGTTGACGACAGAGCAGTCAATGGCCTGTATGCAAGAGATGCTTCGTGTCAATATCCGGCAGAATTTGCAAGTTGTGGTGCAAATAGCCACCAAATACTCTGACATCCTCGGTGCCGTCAATCTCATTGAGATGTTTGAGTCTTTCAAGAGCTTCGAAGGTGGGATCGCTGCTTGATTTTTTTACTCTGCCCTGTCTCATATTTGGTAGGCCTCTACTATTATCTTGGCTCCATCGTCAATCTTAGCGAGGATCCGGAGGTGCACTTCAAGTACATCCAAGCCGCAACCCGTACTGGGCAAATCAGAGAGGTCGAGCGCATCTGTCGCGAAAGCAACTTCTACAATCCGGAGAAAGTCAAGAATTTCCTTAAAGAGGCGAAACTTTCCGACCAGCTCCCGCTCATCATTGTCTGCGATCGTTTCGACTTCGTGCATGATCTTGTTCTCTATCTGTATCAGAACGGTCTCACGAAATTCATCGAAGTCTACGTTCAACGTGTCAACTCCGTTCGCACTCCTCAGGTTGTGGGTGGCCTTTTGGACGTCGACTGCGACGAGACAACCATCAAAGGACTCCTTGCGTCGGTCACCGGGAACTTCCCTATCGATGAACTCGTTCACGAAGTCGAGCAAAGAAATCGACTGAAGCTCATCCTGCCGTGGCTTGAAGCTCGTGTTCAAAGCGGTAGTCAAGATCCTGCGGTATACAACGCCATGGCCAAGATCTTCATCGACAGTAACAACAACCCCGAGCAATTCCTGAAGGAGAATAACGTAAATGCATTCAAATCACAAAACCCCGATACTAACGAGTGAGGTCTTAGTTATATGAGCCCTTGGTCGTAGGCAAATTCTGTGAGGCACGGGACCCTTACCTCGCATACATCGCGTATGCAAAAGGGTTCTGTGACGACGAGCTCATTGCCATCACCAATGAGAATTCTATGTTCAAGCAACAAGCTCGTTATCTGGTCAAGCGTCGCCAACCGGAGCTCTGGGCACAGGTCCTGGTGTCTGACAACATCCATCGACGTCAATTGATCGATCAGGTTTGTTCAACTGTGTCTGGGGTGGTCGATATATTTTGCGCTAAGCTCAGTAATAGATTGTTGCCACGGCAATTCCCGAGAGCACAGACCCTGATGATGTTTCAGTCACTGTCAAGGCATTCTTGTCTGCCGATCTACCTATTGAACTCATCGAACTTTTGGAGAAGATCATCATCGAGCCTTCACCCTTCAGCGACAACAGGAACCTGCAGAATCTCTTACTGCTTACAGCCATCCGCGCGGACAAGGGCAAAGTCGTTGGCTATATCAACAAGCTCGAGAACTACGACGTCGCCGAAATTGCCAAGATCGCTACCGAGCATGGCTTATATGAAGAGGCCTTGTCGATCTACAAGAAGTATGAGCAACACGCAAATGCCATCAATGTCCTCGTAGAATACATCGTCTCCATCGACAGAGGTCTTGACTACGCGAACAAGGTCAATAAGCCTGAAGTCTGGAGTCGACTGGCCAAAGCTCAGTTGGATGGTCTGCGCATCAAGGACGCTATAGGTAAGCACAGAATTGGTGTCAACTTGAACTTCTCATTAAAAGTATTGTGGATAGACTCATACATTAAGGCTGAGGATCCGTCCAATTTTGCGGAAGTCATCGAGATCGCTAACCACGCCGGGAAGCATGATGATCTAGTCCGCTTCCTTCAAATGGCACGCAAGAGCCTCCGCGAGCCCAAAATTGATACCGAACTTGCTTATGCATACGCGAAGACCGATCGTCTGCATGACATGGAAGACTTCCTTTCCATGACCAATGTCGCGGATATTCTGGAAGTCGGCGAGAAGTGCTTCAATGATGAATTATATCAGGCAGCGAAGCTCTTGTTCCAAAGCATATCCAACTGGGCTCGTTTGGCGACCACTCTAATATACCTAGGAGAGAACCAGGCCGCCGTCGAGAGCGCTCGTAAGGCCGGGAATACTCAGTAGGTTGGATTCAAACTAGCTTCACGCTTGATATTGACTGTAGACTCCAGGGTATGGAAGCAGGTGCATGCAGCTTGCGTGGAGAGGGCTGAGTTCCGCCTGGTAGGTTCTTTAACGCACTGCTTGTATCGTCTGCTCATCAACAATATCAGGCACAAATTTGTGGTCTTAACATCATCGTTCATGCTGTAAGGCGCCGTCTAACCTATTTACCCTCTGTTATTGAACTGTCAAATAGGAGGAACTTCCAGCACTCATTCAAAGTTATGAGCGCCGTGGCTACTTCGACGAAATATTGTCGTTGTTGGAAGCTGGATTGAGCTTGGAGAGGGCGCACGTAAGCTCTTATGTTTTGAGCCACTTCAGTTGACTTACAGCCTGCAAAGATGGGTATCTTTACAGAACTGGCTAGCTTGTACAGCAAGTACAAGCCGGAAAAACGTGAGTACCAAAATCCATAGGCTTGCAAACACTGACGCCGTACTGTAGTGATGGAACACTTGAAGTTGTTCGTTTCTCGGATCAACATTCCCAAGGTTATCAAAGCCACCGAGAAGGCGCACTTGTGGCCTGAGCTTGTACTGTTGTATGTCAAGTACGACGAGTTCGTAAGTATCACGATCACCACCTGCAATCTTTGTGTACCGCGCTGACGTGGGGAATATAGGACAACGCTGCTCTCGCCATGATCGAGCGTTCCGCAGACGCATGGGATCATAATCAGTTCAAGGATGTTGTCGTTAGGGTCGCAAACGTCGAAATGTATGTTTTCCTGCTGTCCCTGTCTTGACCTACATTGAAAATGTTCAATCAGCTACTACAAGGCCCTGTCATTCTATCTCCAAGAACAGCCAACATTGTTGACAGACCTCTTGACCGTACTTATCCCTCGTATCGACCACGCCCGCGTCGTCCGTATGTTCAGACAGATAGACCATCTGCCTCTCATCCGATCGTATCTAATTGCCGTTCAGCACGTGAGTATTTAATATCTTCCCAGGTATCGCTCATTCATGACACTCTTTCATAGCTCAACATTGAGGCCGTCAATGACGCCTACAATGATCTCTTAATTGAGGAAGAGGATTACAAAACTCTTCGCGATTCGATTGACAGCTTCGACAACTTCGACAGCATCGGATTGGCAAAGAGGCTGGAGCACTCCGAGTTGCTCGAGTTCCGACGACTTGCAGCTCATCTGTACAAGGTACTTTCTCAAAACTTCTGTCAACGAGCTGGTTTCTGAAAAATTTGACCTAGAAATCTGGTCGTTGGGAAGAATCCATCTCACTCTCAAAGCAGGATAAGCTTTACAAAGATGCGATGGTAACTGCTTCGGTGTCGGCGGCCACGGAAATCGCAGAAGAGCTTCTTTCTTATTTTGTCGACATCGGCAACAAGGAGTGCTTCGCAGCTCTCCTGTACATCTGCTTCGACCTACTGCGCTCGGATATTGTGGAAGAGTTGTCGTGGCAACATGGCCTTAACGATTTCTACATGCCATACAAGATTCAGAGCCAGCGATCCCTTGTTGAGAAGGTTCGAATTGACATGCACGACATCGTTGTCATATCTGTTGTACTCACCCAGTTTTTCGTAGCTGGTATTCTTGGAGAAAGAGGTCAAAGAGAGGTCAAAGAAGGACAGTCAAAAGGAGCAAGCTGAAGCCGAAGCTCCCATCATAAACCCTGGTGGCTTTGGTAACCGCTTGATGTTAACGCAAGGCAATGGGTAAGTATTCAAATCAATTAAGATATCTCAGGCAGCTGATTTAGATTCCAATATCCATAGCTTCGTCGGTCAAGCACCTCCACCAATGATGAATGGCACTGGGGCAGGCTTCCCTCCTGTGAGTCGGATCTTCTTCAGTGGCGTGACCCACCGACTGACGCGCAGTATTAGCAAATGACCGGATTTGCTGCGTTCTAATGCGTCGGAGACTCTGATATATGTACATCGTCCGCATAATAGTGTTTTGTCGCCCTGTCACCTTTCTAATTGGATTTTTATCTGTTTTCTGAAAACTTGTGATTCATCCGGAAATTGTTCGGGAATGCTCGAGATATATTGTGAGAATATGGGTGTGTATGTTAGCTACTTGACTAGAGGGGTATGATATGCATACATGATCAGTACAGATGTGCAATCAAGCACGGAAGCAATTGTAAGTAAGGGTATGATGAGTTGGCGATAAAAGGTCCCCATGAAATAATCAGGAAAAGTCCAAGTGACCGAACGAGTGACCGCAGAAATCAATGGATACTGATGTCCATGCCGACATCATGCGATAACGCATCCACTACTCCCACTTCCACCACCGCCATACCCGCCTGTGCCTTTCGCCCGCGTGGTGAGTGACACGCGAGCGGCTTCGTAGAACACCTCCGTAACGCCGCGATTGTGTTTTGAACTACATTCTGTGGAGCCACGCATAAATGAGACAGAGCGGACGCGGTGACAGGCGGTCCAAAAAGGACCGAACACCTACCGAGATAACGGGATGCACGTATTCGCCGAGCCACGGTAAGTCCCTCTTCGTATTGGACTGTTTGCATACCATATCTCGCCAGTCTGTCTTTGACTGCTCGGTCGTCCCTTAGATCACATTTCAAAGCTAGAGAAAACTTGAGATGGCATTGATGTCCAAGAAGGACGGTAACCGTACCGACAAGGACCAGCTGCATGGGCGGAATAAGATCAGCGTAGGTTGTTGACGGATGTATGAGTTATCGACTACCTTGACGCCTGGACAGTATTCTAGAATCTCATCTAGCCACTGCCACATGGTCAGAAGATAGGCAGGGTGGAGTGGGGACGGAGATGGACCTTTGATTCGACATTTTCGAGTGACGTCGGGTTATCCACCTTCAGATAAGGAGGACATGAGCATACAGCATGAAATGAAGACAACATGTGACACCCAACGTACAGAAAAGCAGATCATTACCACGTGGGTCTCTGCGTAGCTAAGTGAGCGAAGTCTGTCGAACTCTTCCTGCCCTGTTCCGCGGCGAAGATCCAGTAAGAAGGACAAAAACCAGAATAGCGTAAGTCGGACAGACCAGCGGTATCCCAGAGGCTTAATTCGACAAGTTGGTCGTCCACATACAGATCGTGTACGTAGTTCTCGAAGACCGTTGGCTCGCTAGATCTCATTCAACACTGGATTGAGGCCGAGGGTAGCGGAGAGCATACTATACTTGAGTGAAAAAGCCTCTCGTAAACACATTCAATAGGGAAGTCTTGCCTAAATCTTGCTAAGAGAACGGAGTTTTGCCGAGCGGCACTATTGGATCACTCACCACAAGCACCATCTCCACAGACCACTACCTTTCTCTGAACCTGTGCCAAAAGGGTAAGAGAAGGATCAGAAAAGTGGAGAAAGAACGTACCGGCCTGCCACGACCGAAGGATGGCTTGCCGGAAGAATTAGCACAGAAAGGCATGCGAGGGCAGGGACACGATGTTAGTGCTAGTAGGCGTGAGGGTAAGAGCTTCGGGAAGCGTGTTGACGTTTGTTGACGCGTTCTAAGCTCCACGCGCCTATAGGGACACGTGCTCTTTGGAAATATAGCATCTTATCGTCAACATGCCACTGTAACAACAGGCATTGAGTGCAAATCAGTACATTTCAAGATCCACGTCCCCAGGTCCCCAAAACATAGCATGTGTAGTCTACGAAAAAGGAGTGCTCATACATAAATCATTGTAACCACAATGTCGAATAATCTAAGCAGGCAGTCTCATAATACAGTTTTACGGTCTATGATGGTAGTACATAAGATCTATTGTGCAGCAGCCCTGTTGAAATCACGCCCGCTCAGTTCATGCTCAGCTGAGCAACAAAGTCCTGCCATGTTCCTTGCATAGTAGCCTCGGGTGTCGAGGACAACGTGCGGCCTTGTCGATCTTCCGATGGCAAGGTCAACGGAGTATACAAGTTGTCGATCATGGTTTGACCATAATCAAAGACGGGGAAATATTGAGGGAAATCCAGGTCGAGCATAGGCTGTGGCTGAGTAGACAGACCGTCCGGCGGTGGCATTGTCGGATATCTATTGCCCAAGGGTGTGAGAGGAACATCCATAGCCCCGAAATTGACCAGGGATCTGTCGTTGGCAGGTTCGGTAAATGCATCATGGTGGGCACTTGCCGGTTCCCCAGGCGCATTCGAACCGGAAGGGGGAACAAATGTACGGAGGTAGTCAACGACACTCGGATGGATATGATCCTGAGGTCCGTTCACTAATGGCAGTGGCACAACCGGATTCAGGGAACCAGGGGAGTGATCGATGATGCGTGGACTGATGGGGGAAGGCGACCCAGGCTCCTTCTTTGCGACGAGTCTTGTCTTGCCGCCCAGCGTGAAAAGTTCGTCTTCTTCATCGGGGAACGTCTTCGGCTCAGACACGGTGCCGTTCCGAGAAGCCAAAGATTTTCCGTCCCGAAACGCTTGGAGACTGAAGTGGGCCTTCTCACGTAATTTGACCATAATGTCCTGTTATACCCCATCCTTCAGTAACAACGGGGTTGACAAGAATCAGGCGCTTACCAATACTTTCTCCGCACGAAAACCTCGGGCTGCCTTGCCAAAAAGGTCACAGGCGGAGTCTAGCTGGACCAAGGCAGAGGGGGCTAGGCTCATAGATGGGCATCGAGTAACAATTGAGCCCAGAATGATCTGTGCATGAGAAGTAGATGAGACGTCGCTGTCAAGAAACATCATAGAACCAATATATACTTACTGCACATGAGAACATATGCGTCCAAAGGAACCACATCCTCTCCACAGGGTCTTTGAGCAAAGAATGAAGATTCCGCATGAGTGCAACTAGTGACCCTGCGCTACGATATGCAGCAATCACGGATGTCCCATACGGGCTGCCCAGAGGGTCCTTGGGGTGGTCACTGAGAGCGCGTGCAAAAAAACTCCGATGCATGTAGAGTAGGTCTGCACAACCGTGGTCTCAGCTTGTATACAATTATCCCAAAGCAGTGACTCACTCATCTCCCTGACTGCAAGTACTATATGGCGCTGAAGAATCAACGGAACCGACTCGGGGTAAGCGCCTAGCCTCGGCTCAGAAGAATTCCCGAACCCGGCAATTTGGAGGACTTCAGGAACGGCGCAGGCGCGCAGCTTGCGGTCAAGTTGCAGAATCGTTGCATATGTCGGCGTCTTCGCACCGAACGCCTGGTCGTGGACAACTGACATGCAGTCGGAGGTAAAGCGGTGCTTCCATGCATGGACTACAAGGCAACGTGTCAGCCGTCTGGGGAAGACATCTGAGAAAAATCACGCACAAGCCTGCTCAGAAGTAGGATCCTTTGGATGGGGCATTTGACAATCCACTTGAGCCATTGTGAACGCAGGCGGCCGCCCAAAGGTGAGGCACTGCACGCCAAGACGCAAATTGAGACATGCTTATAAGAGAAGTGCCAATCAACCGACCTGCCAGGAATCATATACATATAACTCCCAAAACAGCTGTCGTCTCCGGTGCGCTTCCTCGGGTTCAACATTCCAGCGCGCAGTGTCACGATCTGCAAGGCATGAGCAGCCTGAAATTAGATCAAAGGACGAAGACTACGTACGGAGTCCGATCTAAATGCAGTGGCAATCAGCGCAGCACATGATACGATGGATAAAGAGTATTCTTCCTTACACTTTGAGCTAATTTGACCGCCATGCCCATGATCGCCCATCGTGATCCACCATTACAGCCATGCCTATCAGCAAGAAACAAGTAAAATGTCATCAAGTACTGAATATTTTGGACGACATTATTTGAGCGAGAGCACGCGAAGCGCCAAACAGCTGGCTTACGAGTGACTGTACAGTCTCGACGGTGGGCCCGTTGAATATATCAGTTTGAAACAAAGCTGCCTTCGCGAGTTGATGGTATTTCTCAGCCTCTAGATTGTAAGCAGGCAATCTGGCATCCATGAGGCTGCCTATAGCCAAGACCATAAACATCAGTGCCAATTGATGAGACAGCACGACAGGCGATTCGTCAGGGGGCATCGAGGGCTTCTGGGACGCGAAGATAGGATTATAAACATTGGCATTGAACTCCAAGTCTGGGACTGGGTTGTACCTAGGGATCATTTGACAGTCAGGGCGAGGTCACTAATTCATAGTTCATGACGCACATCCAAGCAGCATGGGAGAAATAGATGTCGCGAAGCTCTTCTGCTTTGACTGCTCCTGGAAGATACCAGTAGAGGTTTTGGATCCTGTCGCTGAGTGTCTCGAAAGAAGGCAAAGTGACCGGCGATACGGGAAAAAAGCCACTCAGATCAAGGATCTCCGCGGGCAAAAGATTGCGCAATCCGTCCCTGATATCTTCAGGGGTCTCATCATCGACGTATTCATTCTACATTCATAGTCGTTCAAGTTGACCGTCTAGGCAACGAGATGCGAAAGCATACCTGTAGGAAGTACTAGAGCCACATCGATGACATGAGCCACGTAAAAATACAACCATGGGAAACTTTACGAACCCATGAGTTAGCGAATTGCCCGTAGTATTTCGTGTGTCCGGTCTCGCTAATCGAGAGCGTCCCATACGCATCTACGACGTCAGGATTGTGCTCTTCCTCTTGATGGTGACTGATAGAGTTGTTCTGGTTCAATGTTTCTCGCTGAAGGGGAGCCTTGACGCGAAGCAGCTCGTCTGAGAGGAGAGGATGGAGTTCCGAAGAACTCTGGCTATGAGAAACGCGAAGACCATCTTCGAGATCACGAATTCGACTGCAAAGCTCCGTAATCTTTTCGTGTAACTCTTGTGTGGAGGCAAGAACGAATCTGCGTACGAATTGTTTGAGAAGAACTTCATGAGAATCGCGGCACTTGACGTACCGATTACCCTGGCCAGTGGTCAACGAACCTGGGAATTGGCTTGATGAGCGTCGGGATGAATTTGCATATGCTATGCATTACCGTCAGGGCATATTGCGCCGCAACCCCTTTTTATACATGAGCCGCAGGGTATACTTCGATCGCATCGAAGCTTTAATCTGGGGGGCAACGAATGCAAGACAAGTTAGTGCAATGAACACAAACATGGACGATGCCATCAAAGGACCTTCGGCACTCTGCGCAGGAAAGGCGCGTAGCTCCTCTTCTTCTCTTCTTGACGGGGTCAGGAGCAGTAGGTGGGTCCGATCTCTTGTTGGAAGAAGACATGGGGGGAGGGAGGGATGAGATAGGGAGATGAAGAAAGAGCGGTAAGGTCGGACAAACCGCGCTACTTATTTGAACCTGCGAGATCTGACGACAGACTGCAATATAAGAAGCGCCCAGTGGGGTAAAGCGCCCTGAGTGACGAACGGAGGTGCTATACCTGCCATTGGCGTTGTTTCGAAGCCTGACCGCACCGAATGAAACAGGCTAACTGGTGTTTGATGCAACTCGCCGTGCACATTGTGACATACGTTTTGCGCCGCGATTACATACAAACCCCTGTCTGTTAACTGTCACTCGCTTTGACTGCCGGCACAGCTTGTCGTTGCACACGAAGCGCGGCGGGACAGATTCCCATGGATGATCCCAAAGATGTGTCCTATGAGCTGTCTATCGGGCGCGCATCGCTCGAGGCCGCCCCAGCGCCGCAGTCATCTCCGGGGACAGCCGCCCGCTGCGCCAGGCGTTTGTTCTCTATGTCAGTTGACTAATACTTAAGTTTCATAGTCAAGGTACAGCGTTAACACCACTGTTCAACATTTCAATATTATGCCGTGCCCATTTTCACTGCACTGTCGGATTTGGACGCCCCATCTTAACAGCATGAATATCTCCACCCCACTCCTATTAATATATCAGGACACTGGTAGATGGCAGTCGCGATCTCTTTGAACGATCTATGGATTCTATACTGCTTCAAGGCCCAGGATAGATTATAAACAAAGTCAGCGTGATATACAGTCGTTAGAGCTTAAAATGCCCATAAACATGAAAGATAAACACTCTCAAACAGTTCCTTGAGGTAGATCGTGAACTCGCTATGCAACGACGGGTTCCGCCAGATGCGCCTTTCCCATCACTATCGCCAGGTCCCGTCATAAATGGTTCCAAGATTCAAAGCAGCCGTATGAAGCAACCTGAGTACGCGATCTTCGAATTTGACGAACTACGGGTCCCATTTTCTGATCCAATCCCAGGGCGATCGCTTCACGCGACCATGGGAACTGTGTTTCTCAGGGAATGTGAGTGACCATGTCCTGGTCTGGTCTTGTTGTCAGGAATGTGTGATACGAGTCTGCAGCAGGCGAGTATACTTAGCTTCAGATGTAGCACGTTCGTTGGTCATCAGGCCTCAGGTGCGGTGATACGATCGCGTGGAAGGCTTCCATTGAAGTAGGTAAAACTTTGTTGATTGCTAGAGTCGAGTAACGAGTTACAGGTACTTATTTGAGTAAGGATAGTTTCAAGTACTATTCTCAAGCGCCGGGGACTCGGGGGCGGAGATGACAGCTCTCGGCAATCGCCGAAGTATGGTTGTGTTTGGACGGCCAACCCAATTTTCTTCGAGGCTTTGGTCTCTCTATCATCATACTGTCTCTTCTCAACCCTACTCACAAAATTCTACCGCACTCGCCCACCTCTGAGAATCCACTTTTCTAAGGTAAGCATTCTTTTCTGTCTCCATGTCGTGATGAACTTCCTAGATGATGAGTCTGAATATGTTCATGCGAAGTTCCTTCGCTTGTTTACTCCGTGACGATTCTTCTTAAATACCATTCATGCTTTTCTGACCATTATACATCTCATCACCCTTTGGATTATCTTTACTGATCACCTGGTGCTTTTAATCAGACATCCCGAATGGCTGCTCTGGAAATGGACGATTCGGACTGGTCCAGCTCAGATGAGGAAGCTACACGAGACGTGGAGACGTCTGTTCTACTCGGGGTACCCGATGGCCCTGTAGAGACAGATATGGATTTGGCCGATGCAGCTGTTTCTAGGATAGGCGGCTTACCCGTAGGACTTATTCCTGTCATGACCCTACACACCGAATATATTGAGTACAACTCTGCAAATCTTGCAGGCCTTTCTTCCCTTGCCCGAACCAAACGTAGACTCAAGCTATTGTCGGCAGTGTTCGGGATCTATGGAATTACTCGTGCAACTTTGGTGTCCGTTCGAAGGAAGCGCATATGATAGGGCGCTTTACATCTGGGGGTGCGGTCAAAGAGACTGCCAAAAGAAAGATGGTTGGTGAGTATCTTAGTCCGCATTGTTCCACATTCCTTTCAGGACAGTTGAGTTCGGGATAGTGTTCGTGCATGGCGAGGCTTAAGATACAACGAAGACTATGCAAGGAAGCTGAAATCCAAAACTACATCGAAACCAGCGCCCAAAGAGTCTGCCGCTTCCCTTAACGTGCAGAAGTCAAATCCTTTCGCCGTTCGTCTTGTCTTCCTAGACATTCCTGTTAATTGTAACTGATGCGACTTCCCGCTCAGCTAGGGAAGCAGGCCGTCGCGCCCTCCAGCGGTCTGGGGACTGGCATTTTCGGCGGTCCTCCGTCCGAGACGAAAGGTGCCTCTCGTGACGACCATGGTGCTGACCTAGATTCGGATTCGGACTCGGAATCCTCAATTGTAACTGCTCTAGCCTCGTCAACTCTATCGGATTCACCGTGGCGTATGGCACCCCATCATCCTGCTCAGTACCTTTCCACTCTTTCCGAATATATTCCCCCACCTAAAAAGGAGAAGCGTACGCCATCTCGCATAGCTGAGCAGGAAAACGAAGATAGAAATACGTGGTCATCCGAGAAATACGAAAATTCGATGGACACGGATCACGTGTTTGAAAAGTTCACCAGTCGGGCCGCACTGGAGCCTGAACAATGCGTGCGGTGAGTTCGTCCAGTTAGTAATGATGTGGTAACGGTTAGGCTTATACCCATTATTTACATCGTGAAAGATATGATCTCGGCGGAACGCCGTTGTCATTTGCATCAGATGCTGTTTTTAATAGGTTGTTCGCGCTCGAAATGGAGAATCAGACAAGCACGATGGTGACGAAGGCAGAATTCAAGGTCAACGACGTCGCACGTCGTGTCTTCGATTCCAAGACACTACCCCCGTGCCCACTCTGTCACTCGAAACGTGTATTTGAGTGCCAATTAATGCCAAACCTGATCAACATATTCAGAGAACGGACACAGGCCGACGAAAAGATGAGTGATGAAGAACGCCGTAAAGACGTCGAAATGTTATTGAAGGGTACTAAAGGCCGGGGTATGGACTGGGGAACCGCCATGGTCTTCTCGTGTGAAAAAGATTGCTGTCCAGGAACCGATGGAGAACCAGGTGTATATGGGTGGATGGAAGAAGTCGTACTGGTCCAGTGGGATGATTGACAGATAGTTTCTAGCAAATGTAGATGCCATGGATGAGGTGTAGCATCCACAACCTGAGAATACTCACATAGCCGCAGAAAGTATCGTATGTCACTGTTTGAACCGCCCGTCGAAACGCGTTAACGGCATGGCGTACCATGAGTGAGTGCATCTTGCGACGTGATACTCATAGATCTCTGTTTAGCAAGTGGCTCGTAGTGTGGCCGACTTGTCGAACTGACGCGGTACACGTGTGTAAGTGTATGTGTGATTCAGAATGTATTTTATGGAGGAAGCCGCGTTCTTCGGGTGGCGACATATATGACACTTGTCCAGGAGGACGCTGGTACATGTATAGTAAGCACACATTCGTCTGAGCTCGCCTATGCGGGCGCCCTATGCCTGCCAAGGACAAATAGAGTGCTGCGCAGCAAGCGCGCCATATACTCATGCTGATTTAAATTATAGCTGCATAGTGTGGGTGAATCTGCCGAGGATCTAATCTCTAATAAAAGCGCTATGCAATAGCAGGAAACCCTGCGGTCGCTATCATGGAGACTCACCCCGATAAGTGGCGAGCGGTGATCCCATGACATAAGTATGAATGCATAGGATGGCGTGATGGTGGGAGGGAACGATGTTGGGCAGGATACTCAAGTGCTAGTCTGACTGGTGCAAAGGATTATTAGTACTTAAGAGCTGTAGTGGCGGGCTGGGAATAAGCGTGGAGGGAGATGCTTACATACACAGACGAACGTTGTTTGGACAACGCATCCTCGCTGTGGTTCACTTCCAACAGGCCCAACGGGAGTCACCACCTAGAGCCTGGTAGCTCGTCATCAATACACTCTACGGTACATGCTTCACTCGGCTCTCAACGAGAGCCATCCTCTCAATTCAAGTCATAACGACTACTTAAATGTTGTCTTCCATGTTGGCGCCGCCGCCCCCTCGCTCGGAATCTGGTAGCGTCTCGGATTCCGGCTCCTTCTCAGGCTTCGAGCCGTCCTCCGCCCCCCCTCGCTTCCCTCATACGCGTGCCCAGCTCCTCTCAATCGCCCGGCAGTACAAACCCGATACCTATGACAGCGACTTCGAAGGCGACGACTTCGCGCGCATCAATCCTGGATTCGTAGCTAGAATAGTCAGTCTACTCGATCAGGAACGTGAGGAAGAGCTCAAATCTCTTCTCAAGGACAAGTACGGTGACATTGATGACGAGTCTGTAAGTAACCGGCTCTATCATCACAGATGACCCGCTCAATCGTTGGTTGGTAGCTTGAGCAGCATGTCCTGGATCTCATGCACAAACATCGCGATGACGTTGCCGGCGTACCATTCCTCTTCCTCACTCCCACTCGGAGGCCTATCTCGCGTCCCTCTTCTCGTGCATCATCACATTCTGCCCGTCTTATTCCCAACCGTCCGGATACTCCCGTCTCGGCTCCCAGCTCACCCTTGGCATATGTCTTTCGCAGGCCTCATACTCCCGTAACATCGCCGCTTGGTGTAGGTCAAATTCAGACGTCGTCCTCATACATGAATCCAACAGGAGAGTCACCCGCTGCTTCACCAACAACATATAATATCCCGCACGCTTATGCACAGTATGCAACAAGTCTACCGTCTTCTCCGCTTTCATCTCCCCGTCTCTTAAATGCCAAAGCACATGAATTCAAACCACACCCTCGTCCGCTGTCTGCGGCTTCCTCGAACCCAAGTACACTGACGGGACTTCGGGCTGAGACCCCTTCACCTGACTTATGGTCGCATAACTCGCGAGCGACGTCAAATCTCGCCATTGCTGCGCCTCTTATTCCGGATACTTCACTTTTGTCCCGCTCCAATACCCCGAGCTCATCTTTGAGGGCATCCATCAGTCCGGGCGAAGACGACGACGACGACGACCCATTTGATCCGTTCTCAGCCAAGGCAATTCCTCATACATTTCATACCATATCCACTGCGGATTTCGAACCCTCGTGGATCAATCCACCGGCATCGAATCTATCGTTTTCCGATGGTTTTCACCCGTCAAGCGCTGCGGAACGCTTGTCCTTGCACATTCACTCTCAGCCTAAGCAAGACAGTAGCGCAGGGACTTCAGACTCTGATGCCAATGATCTGTTAACTGACGGCATGACGCCCTTTGATGTTCTCTCTTCCGTATTTGGGACTACCCTCGCCCCATCGGAACTGGAAGAGGCATTGGCCGCCAATGGATATGACTTCGAGCGTTCCATGGCGTGGCTTGTCGATCGCACAGCCCCACCGCAACATCATGGCCCCGGTCAACATGCAAAGCTGCAAAATGTGGGCGGTCGCGTTTCATTGGTGTCTCGTGATGGTCCTACTGCTGCCGGTTTTGTTCGGGGTGGCAGAGCAGGCCATCAGCCAGCGACTTTGGTTACAGGTGGTCGGAACTCTCGATTCGTCGGTGGGCGCCCGGTGCAAGGAGGAAATCGCGTATGCCGGTATTTTCTGGCAGGGGAATGCCTACGGGCGGATTGTCGTTTCAGGTGAGGCGCAGAGCTCTTGCCTGACGTTCACCGCTAATCGAGCGCGCAGTCATGACCTTGAACGCGCGCTCTGCCGGTTTTGGTTGCGAGGAACATGCGCTAAACAGGAAAATTGCGAATTCCTCCACCATCTTCCTAAAGATGTAGATGTATCTGGTTTATCGATGGCCATGTCCCATACGGATCTGAACAGTGACCTGGTTCGTCGCGGCAGCCCTCCCCCGGACGAATTTCCAGCTCTAGACTACACAGCTTCCGGTGACGGCAAGGCCCGTCCTGGTGGATTCTACGGTCGGAGTGACAGGACTTATCATGACCCAGGAAGGACGAGGTTTGCGGCAGCTGTCAAGAAAACGCCGCCGCCAACAATCTTTCAACCTCGGGACCACGCCACTCTTGCTGCTCGAAGAGAAGCAATGGGCAGCGCTGCTGACTCCCTGCATCACCGTACCGCCATCGTTGCGCCCAAGCCTTCGCCGCGCCTGAAACTTCGCCCGCCGACGTTGTTACCAACCTTGCCTACTGGTGAATCTGTCAACGCTCTGTACATGGCATATCGGTCCCGTGCACTTCAACTCGGTGCTGCGCGCAACGCATGCCTGTCGCGAGCTGCCGACGCCTGGCGACGTGGTGATGGTGCAGCAGCAAAGCGTTTTAGCAGGGAAGGGCATGACTTGAATACGAAGATGGCGGCGGAGATGGTGGCTGCTGCATCGAGGCTTGTGCGTGAGCGCGCTAGACTCACAGAACAGGCCGTGAAGGCGCGCGATCCCGGCTGGTCTGATGATCCTGGTGATCGGACCAGTAAAGGACAAAGTTGTGGTGGGGGGCTTGGCGTTGTACTGGGGATTGCGAGGATGGACCTAGCTGGGGAGAAAGGCAAACTGACACCCGAGGAAAGGACCGAGTGCATACTTGATCTACACGGGTTGCACGCTAACGAGGCATCTGAAGTTCTAGAAGAATTCTTATTGGCTGTGAGTGATACGTTCCGAAAGCATGATGCACAATTATATCTGACGTTGTGCCTATGCAATCAGCTGGAGCGGGAACACTTCTACGGTTTGGGTGAGTGATACAGTACATTAAGTTTATGTCCCCTTGCGAATTCCCTTCCTCTAGTCTACCTTGTCGTCGGGGAAGAAAAGCACACTGGCACCCAAGACGCCGGACGTGGCACATCCCGCGAGCGCTTGGCCGCAGGTGTTCGTGAATGGTTGCATCACTGGGGCTATCCTTGGAGCGAACGTGATGGGGTAATTTGCGTTGACGTGTTAACACATATGTGATTGCGATTATAGGAAGACATGAATATGACCGCGGTGGGACCTCGATGAGGGTACGGCTATGTGTTGACTAGATCGTTTACGAATATGCTTATACGGTGTCGTGTTTGATGTTCTCTGACGAGCTGTGGATGGAATCTGTTTGAACGGTGTTTGTGATTCGGAGGATTGTATACTGTACGCACGTAATGTAAACATGTAAATAGACATGACGATTCGAATACGAAGCGAACTGGCACGGAGGGATTTAATTGTACTTGCTGCAGCTCACAGCCGTCAAACACGTCAACTGTTGCGAAGATAGGTGAGCAAAGCGATAAGCACAAGCACCCACCATCATGTATGATATATGCAATACGTGAGCACACGGAGACAAAGTATGCATGGAGAAAGTACTGGCAAAGTTGCAGATGCAGGCAGCGCTCATGATATTGCAAGTTGCAACGCCTGCGGCCGGGCATCATGCGTCCGGGTTATAGACATTGCTTTGTCATCAGCCGCCACGCGGTGGCTGAGCTCGCGACCTACAAACCGCAAGTGACAACGCGTTTCGACGTGTAAACTTGAATGGGGTAGGCCGTTGCTACCCTTACACAGCATAGCGCATCCCTTTCTCTCCTGCTCGTCTACACCATGACATCTCATGAAGAAGAGCACAACGGAATTGCCAATGCTGCTCAACGACCTCATTCTTTCGACCTCACTCTCGAATTGGAACGACAACTAGACAATGAATCCTTGCCCAACTCCCCCCGAGGTGCCCGCCCTCAATCCCTCGACCCTCATGTCCTCGCTTCCATTGTGACAAACCTACGCCTCAGCTTGGCCGAAGTCACGAAAGAGCGTGACGACTTGAAGCTTGCTCTCGATGCTAGTCAGGCCAAGGGACACGGTTTAAGCGACGAACTGCATCGAATGACGGAGAAACAAGCCACGATGAACGAGGAGTTAGACGCTGCGAGGAGGAAGTCAAAGGATGACGACGAGTCAATCACGATGCTCCGTAGCAAGGTTGAAGAGAGCAGGTAATTTGGTTTTAATTATCCATCGGCGGGAAGGTATATGGTGCTCACACAAGCTTTCTCGTGGTATTTAGACGCGGTCTCATGCGGCTGCAGACACAAAGCCGCCGAGCAAGCCAGGCGTCTAACATGTCCATTGACTTGTCCCGAGCTTCTGTCTCTTTCGGACCCCCATCAAGCAAGCGAGCCTCATTCACACCGCTTACTGGCTCAGGAGCCTCTCGCATGTCTGCGCATAGACGTATCTCCTCCGTATCTGATGGCAATGTCGCGTGGTCTGACCCTATGCAGGGTGACCACTCGTTGCCACCAGCCTCCCCGACGTCGCAAACAATCACACTCCCAGACGTCACCACGTCGCCGCCATCTGCGCACTCGAGGCGTTTCTCCGGTCTTTTCGGCCGTGTTCCATTACCAGAGGATGCCGAAGCCCCTGCAAAGGCCCATTCCGTGGAGATCGAGGCCCTTCGGCGGGAAGTGAAGACTCTGAAGGATGCTTTAGAGGAGGCTCGGCACGAACTTACTGAGTCGACTGAGGCACGGGAGGCTTCTGAGACATGTGTCTCAGCTCTCAGGGCATTCATCGCAGAGAACAACGTTGGTATGTCTTTGACAGGAGATAGGCCGGCTGTGCCTACGACACGCGTCGACGATGGAGAGCGCAAAGGTAGTGTCAGCAGCGGAAGCGGCGGCACTGGTCGGTGGGGTTTCAAGCTATGGAGGGCGGAGGGAAGTGGGAGCGCAGGTAGTGCAACAGAGATGGGAATATCCTCGGCATCAACGCGTGGAAGCTCAGCGAGTGCACCGCCTGGTGAACCATTGTCGAAGAAGCTTGGCGGACTATTTGGAGGACGCGGAAGCGGGCCGTCGACGGCAACGCCTCCCCGACTGCAGCCGCCTGTGCAAGAGCCGATGTACAATGGATCGGACGTATCCTCTCTGGCAGACTCGGTGGAGCCGGTGAGCCCTGTTTCTGAACAGCCGTCAATCGGTGTTGTGGTGCAGGACGGGAGTGCGTCGTCGAGCCCGGATCTGGGGAGGAGGGCTGAGGAGATGAAGACGGAGGATCAGCCGAGAGACGCGGGGCGGGGTAGAATGGGATTAGAGTGAGGCGGTGGGATTGATGGATGATGGAGATTATTGCAATCTGGAGTGGATTGTCGCGAGGATGTATTGACGACTGTAATGACCGATATGTTGCGATCACGCACGACGCTTGAAAGTGAAATAATACGCGCTCGCAGTGGACTCGACTATCTAGATAAGGGATCTCGGGCGGCGATCGGGCAGCGCAAAGGCGCCGGCGGGGGTCGAGTACATCGGCCCGCCTATGTATAGTCCCCAAGTCCCTTCGCCTCGTACCATGGCCTCCTTCCACGACTCTGCCTCTCCCGCCGCCCTCTCCCCCAAGCAGCGCCGCCGCAGCGCAGCCCTCTCGTGTGCAGAGTGCAGACGGTACGTCTTCTCGTCTCTCTCTCTCTCTCTTTTTCCTGCTCATCCCGTCCCCAGCCTCAAGCTCAGGTAATCCTCCTTCTCGTCTCTTCCCCCCACCCCGCTCACCCCCCACAGATGCAGTCGCGTCTTCCCCTGCACCAGTTGTGTCAAGAAGGGCTGTGCCGCCATTTGTCCAGACGGTTCGCCCTCTCTGCTTGTCCTCTCCTGCCTGCTCACCCCTCGCGTCCTTCCCAGGCTCTCTGACTACCGGAAAGGGAAACAGGTACCCCCGCTCCGTCCCTGTCGAGTCCGTCAGCTGACTGACTCTCACAATAGATTTATTCTGGCCAACACGGAGGTTCTCCATGACAAGATCGGTCAGCTTTCCACTCGGGTGAGGCAACTAGAGGATGCGCTTGCCGAGTCCCACTCGTATCACGCTTCCGAACGCCACCCTCTACTTTCCGATGACCTCCTGCAGATCAAACGTCCCCTAGAGAGGGAGGCCAAGAATGAGATGCCGCCTCCTCCTGAGATCGAGGCAGCGGAAGCAATCGACGCTGTTGGATCACTGTACGATCTTACTCACGATACATCTCTATGTCTCTGACCATCTTCCAGCTCGATTTCCGAAAAAGGTCGTACCAATTTTTTCGGTCAAACAGCGAATTCTTGGGTATCTATACAGCTTTCAGTTCATAGACGTCCTTCTGACATGCTTCTTTCCAGTATCTTCTCAAGGTCTGCAAATCTTTCAATACGGTCGGTGTTCAAACTAATCGGGCGGCGATCAGAATGAGGCGGGCAGCAGTGATGAAGATGAGGTCGCAAGCCCAGAAGTACCTCTCCCAACCGACATCCCATGGCTCGCCCACGCATTTCCCTTCAATACTACAAGGTCCTCGGACAGCATTCGAGGCAGTTTGCTTGGACTTCTGCCCAATGCATCTAAAGCACGACAGCTTGCTGATATTTATTTCCAGCATGCAGCTTGGATGTACGGGAATTTTTCGTCGCTTTCATAACAATATTTCTCCACTCACTGCTACTCAGGTACACCCCCATAGACCAAAGGGAGTTCCATGACTCCATATTTCTACGCATATATGACCCACATGTGGTTACGCCTGAACATGACCCTATTGCCTCTCATCGACTGGCCGTCTTGTACATGATCTTGGCATTGGGAGCCCTTTTAGACTTAGAGAAACCGGCAAACTCCTACGACGCAACTCAATACTTCCAACTGGGTCGCGCCGCGTTGGCCTTGGATTCGGTATTCGAAGAGCAATCCATAACGGCAATACAAGCTTTAGTCCGTCTCTGCTAATGTTTCTCATCCCAGGTATTATTGACCGTACGGGCATAGGTTATAATGTCGCACTACATGTTTCTTTCTGATATTGACGGACCTCGATGGGCTCTAATGGGCCTGGTTGTCAAACTAGCACATAGTGTGCGTTATGTTTTGCTACTCTCTTAAATGCGTCTTACCAATCAATTTTTAGTGCGGTCTTCGTATGTCTTAGTTTCTACATAGCCAAGAACGACTCTTACCGGGAACTGTGTACAGATCGAGACAGCGGGAAATGGAATCTCAGCAATGAGGAAACGCACAGACGCAGGTCCTTAATGTGGGAGATCTATACGTATGACTCGTGGCAGGTGCGTTGACTTCAGCAATAATCCGTTATCTTTTCTTCCAATCTGACGGGTTTCGCAGAGTCTGACATATGGAAGGCCTCCATCATTCTCTTTACTTCACATGGACTGTCAGATGGCACACGAACCGTACAAGAATGAGCAAGGAGAAGAAGAGATGTCCTGTCAGTTTTCACGTCGCATTGGTCGCACCTTGTCTGACGTTGGGCTCCAGTTGCTCTTTGGAAGCACAGGTTTTCCTCTCAGTGCTTGAGTATCGTCCATGATCAGGCTTTTGGTGCTCGGACACCAAGCTATAAAGTCATACAGGAGTTGGACAAGAAAGTACGAAACTTCTATACCCCTCCGTCTCTTCAAGTCCCAGGCTTTGGTGGGCCGATGGGAGAGCTAGCGCCCCCACCCGCACCCTTGACTCTGCAACGCTACGTTGGATTCGCTATCAGAGAGATCAGTGAGAAATTTCGTTGCTCTATATATTCACCATGCCAATAGTGTGCACTACACAGCGATATTCTACATGCACCGCGGCTTCTTTGCTCGTGCTATAGAAGACAACTCGGACGATCCACTAGGAAGCAAATATGCGCCGTCCGTGCTAGCGGCATACAACAGTGCCTGCTCTTTCGTTGGTTTAATCAAAAGCCTATTCTCGCAACAGCCAACTCTCACCGAGAGAATGTGGTTCTTGTTTACGCACGTTTTCTCTTGCGCGGTAAGCAGTAACTCTTAGAGCTCAATATCCGCCTGCTGATGTAGAATCCCCAGATTGTGCTCAGTTCAATACCCATCAAGTGTCCCTCTATGGCTTTGGCTCGTTCCGCTCTGTCCCATCTTGATTCCGCACTGCGACTCTTCGAACAAGTTGCCGAAAATCCTCGTGCAGTGAAAGTGGTGGTCAGTGCCCATGTCGCCCGCTTTAACGATAAGCTGATAAACCAGGGTTTGAACTCTACAGCCTATCCTACGGAAGCAGCGGGAAAGAGCTATAAGTTCGATGTCTGACATGAATGGCCAAACGCCCCTTATGTCTCCATCGCGGGTTTCGCCCCCTGAAATTCGGGATGTCAAACGTGAAGATGATGAACTGGCTACTTTAGGAGGTAAAACCCGGCTGGTCCCTCGCAAGGCCTCCTCAACACCCTCGTCACCAGCTAAGGCCGCCTCCCTCCCTGCTTCAAGTCCAGGGAACTCACCCGCATCAGCACATATACCAACTCCTCCTCCATACCAGCCTCCCTCCGTCCCGACCAATCTTACATCTTCTTCTGCCCATCGCGTAGGTGCAGGCCAGGAGAATCTTTGGCAGCCATACGGCCAGCCGCAGCAAACGTTCGTTCATGATTACACGGCATACACCATGGCTCCAGAGCAATGGCAGGATTCGCAGACCGTCGATTTCGGTTATTCGGGACTTCAGCAGGCCTCATCGACCATGTCTATGGATGTCATGGCAGACCAGTTTTCAGCTCCAAGCTTCGATTATGCTGCATCCTTGCGCGCGACCTCTTATCTGGCAGGTCCTCAACAGGCTGCAGCACCGAATTCTGGAGAAGTGAACACAGCCAGTGATCCAAACGCTGCTTGGCAAAGCCTTGTTGCCCAATTTAACCACGTTTGAAACCAGCGGAACCATTTTTGTCCTCGCATCGGCTGCGACTTCCATCTCCCAGTTCTGGTCACCGTGACTGTTATATCGATTCCCTATTTCTTGGCATCCGGTGACATTCCCGTATGCAAGATTGGTACCTCTGGTGCACTTTGTATTTATATTAGACTTACGAGGATTGCATGGGTTGTTTGCTGTACACTAGGGCGTAAAGCATAATACTCGGATACTAAGTCCTTGCCATCGTGAGGAGCATTGACTCTTGAAGCTAGCTCGAGGTTGAACGTTGAACGTAACGTTGAACTTAACGGTGCCGGTGAGGCCTTGAGGGCCTTGTAAAACGTGTTTCGTTACGTAAGCTACCTTCGACGGCGCGTCTTCCCACGTTGCTTGACTCTGTGAATTACAACTTACAAGTGACCGGAGTCCCTCTACGTAGCAAGCATCTTCTACCCAACTAGATATAACACTTGTACTCTGGCGCGTCCCAAACTTATCAGTGGATGATTCTCTAGCATGGACTCTGGTATAGACAATCCGGACTCTCGCACCCGAGGCAAGGTCGCACTCAACCCCAAGAGGATTGTTTCATCGTCGTAAGCTCTGTTCACCTCGATCGCGTTGGCTCAGTCCCACCTGATCAGTATACAGAACCTCACGCTATCTTCTCTTTGAAATCTTTATCAACAATGGTCTCATTTCCCTTGCGCTATGGATAACCAGCGAATGGTTGTTCTCGCAGGGTGTGGGAGTATCATGGGTACTCACCCGGATGTTAGCCTGCGGTGGCTTGATTGTGTTGGTGAAGGACTGGATCTTCGGGAGCCTGCGAAAGACGAACTCTTTGATGATTCTCTCTGCAGATGTGAGCTACTCTATACTACACAGATGTTTATATGTCTGACTGTCGCTTCAAGTGGCCAATCATCCTAGTGTCCTCTGTCATTATCTTTGTTCAATATGCCAGTCTCTTGACGGCTCTAGTCAGACTGTCTCCCATCAGGTAATAGAACATACAATCTCTCCTTGCACAAGCTGAACGCGACGTTTGCAGGGTCATCGTCTTCACGCAATTCGGGTTTGCGTGTATTCAGGCTTTGTCAAATCCTTTTGTAGGTCGTCCGCTGAAACTGTCCCGGCAATTCAATTGTAACACCAGCACGTAGACTTCTCGACTGCCACTCCTCGCGCTTAGCCTGGCGCTGTCCTTTGCCTCCGAAGCCCAGTTCTCCTTACAACTGATTCGAGAAACGCTTCCCGGTTATATCGCCTTGCTATCTTTTAGTGTCTCAACTGCTGTCTTGGAGTATCTTCATAGTGTTTTGTCTCCTAAATTGGGTCCGCACGTTCCCGCGGCCCATAGTACTCTCGGAGCGGCCCTCCTCGCCTTGTTGTTATATCCAATGACGAAGATATTGGTGAGTACGCGTTCTTGAACGATACTGTATCTAATAGCTGCTGTCGTTGCAGGGTATCACACCCCCTTCCCCGGTAGTTCCTCTTTACGCACTTTTGGCCCTACCACTTTTGTCATGCGTGCTCTACTTCGGGGCCTTCTCCAGTACTCGGCATCAACACCTCGGGGTTTCTTACCTGTCAACTTGTCTCTTTACGACCGGTTTCGGAGCTCTTCTCTTCTCTCGCTGTCCCTCTCTTATGGATGTCGTTATCGGTGGCCTTTTTGCCTGTGGTATGCTTCCTTCATTGTGCCATGATGTGAACCCCATTCCAAGTCAACATTTGAAGGTTTATGCTCTAGGTCATACCCTGCAGATGTGCTCGAGAAGCCATCTACTTCCCGCACCTTTCGAATATACCTCAATACTGTCATGGAGAACTCAGAATCGCGCAGGATATTTTACTTCCTCGTCCTGAACCTGTCTTTCATGCTAGTGCAGATGCTATATGGAATTTGGACCAACAGCTTGGGCTTGATATCAGATGGTAAGAGAAATCACGTTATTGCACTCTCATTCCGCTCTCATGCACGGGGGACTCTACAGCCATTCACATGGGGTTTGATTGCATGGCAATAGGCGTTGGGCTGCTTGCCTCTGTCATGGCGACGTGGCCGCCAAATGAGCAATTCACATATGGGTATCTATCTCATCTCATATTTGAGTGGACTACTCTGCTTACCTATCTAATTATCAAGGTTTGGTCGGATTGAGACATTATCAGGATTTGCCAATGGCGTCTTCTTAGTGCTCATATCCATCTTCATCATCTTTGAAGCAATACAGCGACTGTGAGTAGAACTATCATGTGTCTCTGACCAGACTCGTTTATCCCTTTTGACGTTGATAGTCTGGATCCTCCTGAGATGAATACAAATCAACTCTTATTGATCAGCTCCCTAGGTCTGGGTGTCAATCTCTTCGGCATGTTTGCTATGGGCGGACACCATCATCATGGCCATAGTCATAGCCATCACCATCATGTATGTTTTCTTCGACACATACACAGTTTATTCTGATAGTTGTGTAAAGTCACACGATCACTCCCATCGGGGTACCGGCCATTCGAGTCACGGGCACAATCATGGATCTCATTGCCAGCATAGTGACAGCTCGGATCCTCCAGCCGACTACAATGCCATGAGACCCATACGCGCCGCAAATAGCTCACCTGCGCCTCGCCATTCTCGAGGCCCGACATTGCAAATTGATGCTCACGTGGGCTTACCCGACGGTCACCAGCTCGGGTTGTCAAAGCATCTCGACAACATAGGCGATATGGCATCGCCCTTAACACCTAACTATCGTTTTGGTGAAGATCAGCACTTCGCCAATCACCAGCATGCACAGCATACCCCTAACCTGCACGACCATTCGCACGTCCACAGTCACTCTCACGAAGGGCACAGTCATAATATGCGCGGTGTTTTTTTGCATGTGATGGCGGTGAGTTCGTCTTACTGTGTGGTCTAATTATCATCGTGACATAATCTTCACTCCAGGACACCCTTGGCTCTGTTGGGGTTATAATTTCCACGCTTCTAATCCAGTTCTATGGCTGGACCGGGTTTGACCCTATTGCATCTTTATTTATCGCAATACTTATCGCCGCGAGTGTTATACCTCTGGTCATTGACACAGGGAGAGTTTTGGCATTGGATGTTTCCGATCGCAACGCCAGTATTCATGCCGCTTTATCGGAGGCGAGTACTATTAAGATATGGTGCATTCGTCAGTCTCACATATAGAAACAGCTGGTTACCATCGAAGGCTTGTCGTCATATAGCTCTCCACAATTCTGGCCAAAAGATGATACGAGCCTTATTGGTTCTGTCCACGTGCAATTGGCAGTGCACTCAGGGATGAACCTAGTGGTAGGGCATGTAGATAGTCTTTTACGAGATCGCATACCCGGGTTAGAGGAATTAACAATACAAGTAGAGGAGCCGGATCTTTAATAGCTTATGCATTGCTGCCACATACCGAACCAAGTGCATTGTGTGACCAGCCCAGGACGTGACATTTCCATTGTCATTTGCCAGGTAAATAGAAATACAACGCATAGCTATTACCACTCTCAATCACTGCTCGCTTAAGTTATTTAATAGTGTAGTCAAGCATCGTTTGGTGACCATATCTCCCTGAGGACATCTTGAGTGTGAAAATCTACACAAACCAGTGGTATTTGATGACTGACCTTAAGAAGCGCACTAAAGGTATTATCGCGGAGAGGTTCCGGCAAACATGCGCGCAATGCCTCTCGTGCCCTGATGCGCATGAGTAGGTTACTAGGAGACATGTAAGAAGCCATACCTCGGGTTATCACTCAGTCGCAGATAGCACCTCACGACGTGTTTTAACAATCGCACAGCCTGTGTTTCCACAAGCTGGTTCACCATATTGCTGAGGACGGTTCCAACGGCAAAAAAGCGCTCGTAAGTGTGACAGATATAGGTCAGGCCTGTTTCGTCCAGAAGAATCTTCTGCACAATGAAAATGGCAACGGTCTTAGACAGTTCGGAACCTGTCTCCATTATTCGAAGACATAAAGGTATGATCTCCGTTGACAGAAGGAAGTGGATGACGGTGTTATTGTCATTTTGCTGTCAAGATTTCAGAATGTCATGTGAACGTAGGTGAGCCCGTGTCTTACCTTGACCAGAGCCCCGATGACCCCAAGAGATGTCAGACGTAGATATTCAAAAGGACGGGTTTTTGAGGTTGTGTTCAGGAAAGGGTAAAGAAAAAGAGGTATGTGCGCTGAAAAAAGCCCTGAGCGTCATCTCCGAGCTCATATTTGGACGCTTACCATTTAGGAAAAGCTGACGAGTTTCTGGGTGTGAGGCAACACATTGCAGCAGGGCAAGAGCATTGCAGACCCGATTAGAAACGTGCGCAGTGAGGTTTGGAGGAGAAAGAAGCGGATATACGGAAACAATTTCCTGCAAAAGAGCGGGCATAATACCTACGGCGATGTTAGAAGTATGAAAGGTGATAAGTTTGAACATACCGAATGAATGCCAAAGAACCAGGGCGAGATCATCGTATTGCTCTCGTTTCTTGCTGAGCTCAAGAAGGGCAGCTTCTCTTGTCTCCGGATCCATAAGGTCAATGACAAGAGAGTATATCTTATTTTCTTCATTCAAACTCAGGGTTGCTCCCAGAGTGTTGTTCATGAACTGAGCCACAGGTTGATGGGGGGTGGGATGAGCCAATGGAGTAGGCCCGAGGCCAACATCTGGATATCCAGCCAAGCTCCTTTGGTATACATTATAAGGCAGTGTATGCTCCATTCCTCTCAGCAGATTGAGCTGTGTTGAACGAAGGAGGGAGGTTCGGGAAGACACCCTGGGGATCCGACTCCGAAATCCTTGCAGGGTAAAACGCACTGTCTCAAAGTGAGCCATCGACCTTATCCGCTAGTCGCTGTTGAACGTTGAACTTACATGAGGCTTGAACTGAGAATCCGTCCTTAGGGTCCGAATCCGACGAGGAGTCACAGAGCGTAGGTAGGTCACAGTGCTCGTCCGACTGGCAAATGCAAGCGCCAGAAACAAGCTTGAGCCTGAGAGGGGCCGCGCGCCCTTTCATCCGGATTAGGAAGGAAGACTAGAACCACATGATCTGGTGAGCGCAATACTAGTATGTTGCATCATATCCGTAGCGGTGCCGGGCGCGCACCATCAGTGCACCATCCTCTTCATACATATACATATACCGTACTGTTGCCAACATGTATATCCTGGAGATATGATATATTATTTACTGTACCATCTGATATTGATAGAATTTGGGGCCTGCTTGCAAGTGGCAACCAGCCCTCGGTTTTCGCTGGCGCTCAAACACTCGGTCTCCTTGCCGCCACTTGCAAGCAAGCCCCATATCCTATCAAAGAACTATATACTTCATTCCTGGTCCTCCGAGACAAAAAGTGTGCATGTGTGCATGTGTGAGAACTTGCTACATTTGGGTGCTGCTTAGTCAGATAACCACGGCAACCCTTGGACATTGTCGGAAATTTTGAAACAGCCTTATCATAGATGATAATGCTATTTTGAGAATCCTCCATTATCATAGAAGAGTCGCTAATGATAATGACGCGTGCACTGCATTACCATACCCATGATCATGGATATGACCATGGCACTTATCATGACTTCACAATAAGTTATCCCTATGCCGTTCCTTACCGGCTCGCTTTGTCAAGGATCGCTCCTTATCTCATCGCTTTCCTCAACTCCTTCCGACGAGCACTGAGCACCGAGCACTCAGACCGAGCACCAAACCCGTGACCGAGCACCAACACCGACACCGACGTTTCCCATTCTCTTCACTGATGTTTCCGAGATTTCGGACCGACGTCTCGGTCTGCTGACTAAGCACCTTGGACCGAGGACCCTAGACTGAGGACCAATGTCTCGGTCGAACCCCTTGGCTCCTCGGAGCTCCTCGGACCAAGGAGAACACCAACAACGCCTTTTCGGTGCTACCGAGCACCGATGTTTTCGAGGTTTTGGACCGATGTCTCGGTCCAATGACTAAGCAGTGTAGACCGAGATCTCGGACCGAGGACCGAGCTCTCGGACCGAGATCCCAGCTCCTCGGACCGAGGAGAGACATCCTCGGTCGCTCGGTATTGACTTAGCGGTCGCACATCGTCTCGGAAGTCGTTGGTCTCTCTTCCCTTTATCTGATCTGATCTGTTACTATTTATCACATGTTTCCCCAAGTACCTAGACCTCGTTGTACCACTCCCCGAAGCCCCTCCGTCCCGCTACTGATTATCTACCATAACCTGATCTCCCCCGGTGTTTCCCGTACAGTGTATATACCCTTGCACCCTCGTCCATAGTTCCTTAGACTGTCAATCTCGTCTGTATCGTACTGTACCTGGAATACCAGCTGCACTGCGCTCTGCACATCGCCGGCACTCTTGCTCAATTCTCTATCTCTCATCTCGCTCACCTTGTCACCGGTGGTGACTTGGGTGGTTGTTTCATCGGTTCTAGGCCAGTCTTGACACACTTCACACTCTTACGAAGGCATTGTTGTTGTACTTCAGTCTAACCTTACTAAGATATGGCACGCCCAAAAGCCACACATTGACGTAATGTGGCTGTGCAGGCATGGGAACCCGCCAATTTGCTCAGGCATGACACCCTTCCTGTGGTTTGCGGGGGATCAGAGGGGGGGAAAGATAGATGATCCAAAAGGGAGGTGTAATAAGCAAAATAATGCATGTTCCTGATAAATAACTCAACAAAATAGTCACAAAGACATCAGGGACATATGACAGAGAATATGCTCACCGGGAGGATCGAACTCAGCCACCTTTGTGAAAACAAAATTTCAGACAGGGACACTTGCCGCTAGGCCATCAACCTTCATGTTGACCTCACTCTCAATGCAATATATCGTGTTTGCTATGTAGTACTGTACACACTCGCTCAGAGCACAGTGATGCAGCATCGCCACAGCACGAGTCACTTCGCTCGCTTTGACTTTAAAAAATGCCAAAATTAAATCAGGAAAGTCTGCTCTGTATATCCACGGACTCCAATGCTTTCTTGAAGCTGAAATTCCACCTTTATCGTGCTTTCAAGCATTCTCTGAGCTCACGGAAGGCACGTGTACCATCACATGTGTATTACATAAACATCACATGACCCCGCCAAATGTCCTGAAGTCCAAATGCAATAATTCACCCAAGAGGCCCAGAAGTCGAAAGGAGTCAATTGGGAGACTTCAAAAAAATCGGCTTATAAGTCGCCAAAAAATGCTTCAATCAAGAAATAAATTTCAGGGGATGCAAGCAAAGACCATCTCCTATGCATCCCAGAGCATCAGACAAAATCTACATGGCTTTATAGAAGTTCATAGCCTACATAGCCTATAAAGAGCCATAGCAATGTCTATTTCTTTTGGGGCTATAGAACTACCACTATCACTATCATAGTACTATAGACTGCTATGAAATAGGGCACCCTGCTATGGCTGCTATGGAATTAGGTGCCTCACTATGGCTGCTATGGAAGGAAGGTGTGTCACTATGGCTGCTATGGTTATAAGTACCTTGCTATGACTACTACAGCTCCATCCTAAGACACAGAGGCTATGTACCCTCTATGGCCAATGTAGCCCAAGAACTATACTATAACAACATTCTAGGCAACAGTAAATATATTATTCCTCACTTAAATTCACAGAAGAATAGCAAAAGACTATATTTCAAAAGCTACTATCTGAACATATACACTCATAGATATCATTACTACCAAACTGTCCTCCTACATCCACTACAATCTTCCACAACAATGCCCTGCAAAATTTAAGCAACCAGACATTGGGTAAGCAAGATAACATAGAGCATGGATAGGATACTTACAAAAAGTATAGCAAACCTACAGGTGCAATGATGACAAGGGTTCATTACCTGTAAGGGGGTAAGCACAGGGCAAAGAAGGTCAAGAATAACAATATGAACAACTTACTGACAGTCATGACTGCAATGAACAAGCATGCAAGTGAATGAAGGAACTGCATGACACAGGAGATGTAGGTGAGCAAAGGTAGCATATACCAGGAGAAACGGAGGTGCTCACCAGATGCGAAGGCACGAGCGCGAGTGCAGAGGCCCATGCGTGAAGCCGGGTGCGCACGGATCAGACCGCGCAGGGACAGGTCACGAACGTGGACGTGTGCGTACGAATACACAATGGCTCAGAGCACTAATGGGTGTGCAC
>NSJX01000005.1:8295-26726 GCA_002286715.1 Dentipellis sp. KUC8613 | reverse complement strand
GACACGAGACGAGACGAGACGAAATGAGAAAAGAGAGAAGGGGGCGGAAGGTGGAGATTAGGGTGTGGGACAAGGGAAGGAAGAGACAAGGACGACGCGCATCGGGTGTTAAAGCGCTGGCATCGGCTTTCCCACGCACGGACCGAAGCGCGCGTAAGCAAGTCGGCCCCATATGCATTCGAGTATACAGGCTGGACGATTAATTCATAAATAGCCAAAATATTCGAGTGTATAGGAGGTTTCTATTCGTATATGTATGCCAAATGTTATATAGCTAGGAGAGATACTGATTTCTTTGTGCATGAAACGCGGGCAGGCACTATACTCAGCGTAAGTTGCGCCATCCGAATGCAGCGGACCAAAAACTTGACAGGAATCGAGGCTCAGATCGAACGTTTATGAGCAATGCTTGAGTCAGAATCTCCTTGTATCTTGTATGAAGCTTTTTATATAACTTTCACACTGTCTATAATTTATTCTCAGTTTTAACGTATTTCTAGCGGTCACAATCACCATGTTTCGAATGGGAGGTACCGGCGGCCGGCAATTCCCGATGCCCGAGTCCCCAACACAAACACGACTTCAACTCTCTCATTCCCTCATCCCCTCCCTCGTTCGCTTCCTCCCTCGCTCCCTTCCTCCAGCGTGCATGCATCCCGCCGACCTACCACGCACGCATACACGCGACCACAACGCCATGGCCATGGAGACCGCGGGGAAATAGGGAGAACAATGCAAGGTAAGCACATTGCATCTTGCTCGGCGTGGACTGACGACAACAATGTTCGTGCCCGCGCCCTCCCCCCTTCTCGTGCCCGCTCCCACCCTTCCTCGCCCACTCACATGTGCTCGCCTTCACGCGCGCCCTCCTGATCGCCCTCGTTCACACGTGTCGTGCCTTCTTAGCGCCGTCGTCGCACCCCTCGCGCCGTAGTCGCACCCCTTGTGCCGTAGTCGCACTCCTCTCGCACCGTCGTCGTGCGCCGTCGTGCGCCTTTGCGTGCCTTGCTCACTCTTCACGCCCATCGCGCCCGTCACACCGTCGTTGCCGTGCCCCTCACACCGTCGTTGCGCCTCTCACGCCGTCGTCATGCCCCTCTCACGCTGTTGTTGCGCGCCTTCGCGCTCCTCATGCCGTCACGCTATCGTCGCACCATCGTCATCATGCCCACGCTCACGCGCCTTCGCGCGCCTCACTCCCTCTTCGCGCGTGTCGTGCCGTCGTGGTGCGCCTCATGCCCTCTTCGCATCATGCTCATCGCACCCTTGCGCGCGTGGCGCCATCTTCGTCGCGACGTTGTTGTATCCACAGCTTCTTGCGTCGCACCACCCTTGGCCTCTTCCCGTCCTCGCGCCCTCCTCTTTGCGCTGTTGCGTCTGTCTCGCGTCTGTGCACCCATCACGCCGGCCCTCGCCACTGTCGCGCTCTTATACCCCGCGCCATCGTCGCACCGTTCTCGCATCCTTGCACTCTTGTCAACCTGCCTGCCCTCGTGCCCTCTGTATTGCATAATGTATATATGATACTGTAATAATATTATTAGCTTTCTTTTTGCTTGTCCCATACCTCAACAAACCATGATTATCAGTAAATTACAAAATCTTGTAGTCATGGCTATATTGTTCATCATATCATAGACTGTTAATTATATATGGCTATGTGTACTATGAACACTTGAGTAGAACTTATGGGACCTATGGAATTACATGGCTATCTATGGGTGCTATGGAATAACTTGGCCATCTATGGGTGCTATGGAACCCTTCATAGTTGGCTATCTCATTCCATAGCTACCATAGTCTAGACAATTGGGCCCCCTGCTATAAAAATTCAATTTTTTTCAGATGGCCATTGCACCATCATCACGTGCTGCCACCACCTGATTGCCCACTTGCCTGTGCCATGCATGTGGTGGCCTCTTGTGCATGTAAGTATGTTGACATGCTGTAATTCCATTACATGATTGTACTCCTGTAATGTCTGTACTGTTTGCTGTATTGGTAATTGTATCTTGCAATCTAATTCTATCAATCCTTACTCCTGAAATTGATGAAGCATGAGGCCCAATACATTAGACTGAGGTCCATAGGCATGACTGGTGTTTGTATAGTCTGCATAGCTTCAACTGCTGACTATATATATCTCTGTATACTATGGAGACTTGACTTGAGCCTATGGTACCTCCAGAATGGGAGGTTTTTCTATGGCTGCTATGAAACCCTTCATAGCATGTTGACTTATTCTATAGCAGCCATAGCAGCCATAGCCTAACCCTCTGCTATGTAATTCAAGCTTTTTTCAGATATATTCAAATAAGATGATTCCAATTGTTTCCTTTTGTGACTGGATCAGCATAGCTGCACATGCACTGCTTTTCTCTCACTTATGTGAAGCTGTATAATGGAATATTATTAGACTGCAACAAGTATTTAAATCAACAGATGCAAAGAGGATATATATAAATGACATATAGGATATTGCTCTAATAACCCATATACTTTCTTGCAGAAAGCATAGTAACACACTTTCTCTAATGACTTATTATGTAAGGCCTAGATGGACAAAGAATTATTCATTATATGTGATTATGAAAAATGTGAAATATCTTACACTATTATTTTCTTTGATTGACTGAAAGATACATGTCAAGACATCCTGATATTCAGTTGTGATTGCAGGATCAGTTGTATGATCTGACAGAGTGTGTGACAGAATACTGAAAAGAGCTGAAAATATATAAGTACATATCTCATTTGATGAGGCAACTCACCAGAGAGAATTTCAATTTGCAGATCTTGAAATTTATGATGTTTTAATGTCTGTTGGAAGCCTTGAGGCAGTTGTTGTAGTATAAAGTGTTGGGAATTGTCAACTTCTATCAGGAGAAGCAAGTACTGATGCTCAGCAGTAACTCTCCACGCCACCAGACACTGAACCCATATTTGAAAGAACAGGTGTTGATACATCTAACATCTGATGAGCAAGCATAAGACAAGCATAGCATGAAGATGAGCCATACCTTATATAAAGAAGGTTCATGTTTTAGTAGACTGAACATAAACTGCAGTCCAACATAGTATCTCCAGCAGTTATCAATGATACGTCCCCAAGAATATTGGCCAAGAAGAATGAAGTTTGACCATTCCTGAAGCCTTGTCAGTATAGTGAAGAACAATATATAGGAATAAAAGAATACCTCTTTTTTATGCTGTACCAAGAAATTAACACATTCTATCCAACAATCTACCCAGGCATACAGACTCAAATGGATCATATTGTCCGCTGGTTCTTCCTTTGCATGGCAAGAGTGATGACATATTAACTGATATAATGAGGGCATAATATTTGTCTTGATCACCTACTTAAATATTAATAAATATATAACAGATGTGAAAGTATTATTGCACTGACATTGAGAATAGTGTCTACATGTTGCTGAGAATCATCTAATGATTGAACCTGTGAAGAGTCACCGAGAGCCACAGAAAGCTCAGGATCATCCATGTCCAACTCAAATTGGCCATATTCATCCTGACTCTCTTGCCTAATTTCTATTGCAACTTGATTTTGCATACAATTTTGCAGGTATGCATGAATAATATCTCTGACACTTGATGCAACACCTGCCGTGTAAGAAAAATCTGGTGTAGCCAAAGCAGTGGAAATCCAAACTAAATCAACCATTGAGAAAAGCTTTACAGTTCAGAGATGCCACAGAATAACTCACTGCCTTCCAAAAATCCAATGTGCAGCTTGTGCAGCCCATTTTGAAGTGGTTCCGAAGTAACAAGATGGCAAAGAGATTGAAGAAGAAGTCTAAAGCACTGTGTTGTTGGAGTCTCAACAGATGCTTCATTTGCTAATTGTTGTTCAGGAGTGGTGTGCCGATATTCATGAACAAGGCAGTTGGCAATTTGTGTTGCCCAGCCGAAGATATCATCCAGTGGAAAACCAAGCCGTTGCATCTGTAATCCAAGATACATGAGGCCAGAAATGCAGATCGAGCGAGCAGGTGTGGATGCCTCCGAGAATCTGATGTAGTAACGTGCGAGGGCTACATAATGTTGTGCTGAAGGGGGTGAGGGACGGATGTAGATCGCAGCAGCTATGATACCAAAGCGATTGTAGAGCACAGACAAGTCAGAATCCGCTGATTGTACGTCGAAATGTATAGAACCGACAGGCACAATTGTTAATAGGTGCCTCCGTACTTTGTTTGAATATTCCGGTTCGGTCTTCGGCTCTATGCATTCCATAGATTTGGCAAACAGTTTGAGAAATAACACAAAGGTATTGTCTTCCGCCACAAGCTCAAATAGTAGATCTCGATCAGAATGCTTCATAAAAGCTGGAAAGTCGCTACTTTCGCCAGTGAGGTTTGAGAACTTCCTGCTCTTGAAGATGTCTGCAATCAGGCTCAAAATCGCCATGATTCCATCGAAAGTCCAATGCCATCGCTGATGGAGAAGTAGACACCTTTGTATTACCACCCGGATATAGCCATCCCGTTTGACGATTGTAGAGCGGTCGAGCATCCAGTCGAGGTCCGCGTGAGAGGCTAATCGCACTCGGTTCAAGGCAAGTACAATAGTGTCCCAAGATGTCGGCACACAGGAAGTCGTGGTCAAGTGACCGTGAACAGACAAATGAGAGAGCATGCTGATACCGAAAGCGACAAGCCAGACGTCCTCGCTATCCGTGAGCGGACGACTAGAGATCTTTCTTGAGGTCAAAGTCGTTTGAACCAATTCCCAAACAGTGTTGAATGGTAGACGCCATCCCAACGGACTACGAGCATTGCATAGATGAAGGATGCAGATCCAGGCCTGCATAGCCGAACCCTGGGTTGAATAACAGTCCACAGGCGCGTTTTGATGCGTTGCCTGTACGATGGACTTCATGCCAAACTGGAGCAAACGGCGAACCAGGGACAGGGAGCGGAGCTTGATACATTTCGACAACTCTTCAATGAGTGCCGGCGGCCGGGTACCGTTTAAACGAACCACAATCTCGAGCGAAAACCAATAGACATGGATGACACGAGAGTCCAACGTGATGCTCGAGGTTGTAGAGAGGTCTTGCCGGGTGTCAAGTGTCGCTAACAATGTGTCTGTGCAATTTATGACGAGCTTTGCCAGTTCAGTATGCTCCTTGTCCGTGATCTGTGCAGAGAAGGAAGAAATCATTTGGCAGATAAAGTGCATTGCTGCGCAGGCTCGGGAAACATCTCCCCTACGCACAGGCAAGGAGGTAAAAACCTCACGAATGGCAGCCGTTGTCGCGCGTAAATATATCGAGATGTCGTCAATCGAAGGGCTGCTAGGAAGCCGATGTCCATAATATTCGTCTTCGTGCCATGCTATATGCTTGCCTGAACCCGAAATCGTCAATAGTAGCTCCCGAAGCCAGCCCTTGCGGAGATACGAATCGGGGGTGAAGTCAAAACCCCTCGGAACGGCCTTCACCTCCAAGTCCACGACGATGTGGTTGGCCAGATGCTTCTGTTTAGGAATGCAGGCCGCGGATCGATCATCATCGCTAGAGGACGTCAAGCTTGACAAAAATGTTGATGTATCCCGAAATCCCCGCGATAGGGACGAGACAGGCACAGGCACCAGAGCCTTTTGCAAAGCCTCGTCTTCCATGTCAATGGTAGTGGCCTGCCTTTTGTGTAATCTCCCAGTCACGTAGCCGTTCGCGGACCGAAGCACGGAAAGACCGCCTTGCTTACTTGAACTACTACGGAGAGTACGACCCACGTCACCACCAGACTCTGGACCAGACGCATCAGCATGATCTAACCAAGAGAAATTGCATTTTGCGCACTGAAGTCTCGTATTTGCATATCGCGAGGCCAGGGGGGACGCACACTATCTTTATGTTTCACCCGCGCTGGCGGTCTCCTTCGCGAGGTCTGAGGAGCGGAATTGAGAGCCAGATGTACACTCGGCCGGGAAGTCTGCGCGGCGCGCAAGGTGGATTGATCGTGAATCCGCTTATGCGAGAGTGCCGGTGCATGACGCTCCTGTGAATCTGACCCAGAGCTTTCTGCCTGATAGGACTCGGACGAATGGCTCTGGCTTTCATTGTATACTTCGAGCGTACCGTTATCCGAGGCATTGGAAGAAAAGGCTGCTACTTGTTCTTGGTCCTATCATAGAATGTTTCAGATTTGATTTGTCGTGAGTGTATATAATTTCACGACGTACTCCGTATTTGAGTGGCACAGTCTCAGAGATTGACCGTTTTCGAATGGATCGACGAGTAGCAAGGAAGGCTGCACTAGAATCGTCATCACTAGAATGACTCTGAAAGACGTCGGGATACCATCGAGTGGTGGCAGTAGGGCAAGCATCACCGGCGCTCGCGACGGATGCCGTACGAGTTGTCAGGTAGGGTTTGGGAATCATGCGCTTTCCCTTTCGCAACTTGAGTGTGTTTGTCGTGTTCGGCTCATCGCTTTCGCTTGCTGGAGTGGGGGTGCATATTTGATCAATAGCCAGAGAATGATCACCAGTGAACTCTCCATCCGATAAACTGCGGGTGATACTGTGGCCAACAGACTGTACTATTGCATCAGGATTGGATTCCATTTGTCTGTGATACAGTATTTTGTCGAAGGCGTAAGGATTGAGCTGTTGAGCCTTTCGAGCACGAAACGAATATCGACTACCGGGATCGTCCGCGGTGTCAGGTGAAAGATCGACACGAACAGGATTCGCGGACATTTCTAGAGTTGGACTTTCATGCTGTACATTTGATGCACGAGGAGAACCTCGATCTGAGGAAATAGCAGTCAAAGGTGACTGAGTGGATGAAGAGAAAGATCCCTCTTGGTGCGATTGATCAAGTGTATGGATAACGGTGCCTTGGTATAAGCAGCCTGGCGTAGAGGTCCCCGATGACTCTGAACGAGAAGCGTCCGAAAACTTGAACTGGTCCACCAAAGGAAGAGGGCCTGACGATGGGGTTGGGGACGACAGGAAGTGAGGACATCCAGGCGAGTTTGCAGCCGTGGGGGAGGAAGGCAGGACTGCATCGATGACATGATGAGAGGAACTTGATGAAGAAAGCTGAGTACCCCGATACCCCAAAGAATGTTGCGTCTCTATTGAAAATAGGTCCGGGGCTAGATGGAGATGAGAAATTTGCCCAATATATGGAGAACGCCAGATGATGGAGTTGGGGAAAGTATATACGCACTTGTAACTCTTCTTCCTGGGGGGACGTAGGTATACGCAGTACCTGTCTGCGCGTCCAATATTCAGCACAGTTCAACTGCAAGGATAGACATATCCACCTGTGGCACCGGTTGGCAACTGCGATGTGGGATGTAACTTTGTGGGGAGATATCGGCCGCGGGTGATGTTGTATGTGGGAGATCGGACAATGGAGACATAGAGAGGCTCTGAGCGCGAAGACGGACGATAGAAGCGGCCGTTTCCCAGTAAGATGAATTCGTAGCGTCAATGATTTCACGTTCCCCTGGGTCAGACGTCTCCGCTATGTCTTGAAAATGGTCCGTTACGCGATGCATTGTGAAAGAGTACCCAATAAGAGAGCGTCCCGATACGAACGTTGTGGAGTCAGTCGTGGTTATTGCGGCAGCGACCTGAGCGGCGACAAGTTCCTGGTCTCGGTAGAGAGCAGGTCTGTCTGAACGATCCCTGAGTGACGCAAGTTCCTTCGTCACAATGTGACTATCACGCTGTCTCGGCTGAGTCAGACTTGGACTGTGTCACCCACGCATGACTGTCCTCTCACATGACGGGCGTTGTTATGTATTGTGTGAGTCATTACGTCACAATAGAGCACAAACATATATAATAATATACGCAGCGTGCAAATATCCCCCACTTCATCGTTTGTGCTATCAGCCGTATCACTAAGGATAATGCGATCTTTATTCAAGGTGGGTATCTTTCCGTGTAGAACCCTCTGATAAGAATGTGCAAGTATCATTGACGACTACCATGCAAAAGCGTAAGATGACAGACTCCGTCCTGGAAGTTGCGACCCCTGGACCAATTCCTCAAACACCCGCCTCTCTCCTTCGCTCGTCCTCCGATTCATATTACTTAAATAAAACACTTCCTCCAATACCGCAGATCAGCGAGCCTATCCAAGTTACTCGCGCTCATTCCGAAGGCGGTCATTTGCTTCGTAGTAATGGGCCACCACCGGCGAAATGGAGAAATGTTCGTGTTTTTATCTATTTTATAGAACATCCTGTCAACATCTTCTGTAGGCTATATCACACAATCCATCGCTTAGCGGAAGTGATCAGCCTGATGCTCAGCGGTGTATGGACCCGCAGTTGAGGTATCACAAAGACGAAGAGGTATCAATGACAGAAGACAATGCATGGCAGGCTCGTATTAAACGCGAAAAGGCGGACATAATTCAGCAAATGGCACGAATCGAATTAGACAGGAGGGCAAGGTTAGAAGACGAGCTGCGAATGGTCTCGGCTATCAGAGCCCGGAGAGAAGACGAGCAAAAGTTGGCTGAGAAAATTTGGGCACAAGAACGAGAGGATAAGCGGAAAGCTGATAGGGCGAAGAGGCGGGAAGAAGTGAGACAATTGGAGGAAAGACGTCAGCAGCAGCAGCTCGAACTTGAAGGTCACTTCGCCCGTATCGAAGACTTACGTCACCGAGCTGAGCAGAGGAGGATCAGAGCCCGGGAATTAGCCGATAATCTGGGACGAAGGCAGAAGATCGATACTATCCTCTTGCGGGGTTGGGTGACTATACAAAGCAGTGACAAACCCATCTGGAAGCGACGGTTTTTTACCATGAGTATGGGTTCATTGACGTGCTACAAGAGTGACAAGGTATTTGAATCGACGTATACCTGGATGTATTATGTTGACAGTGCAGAACAGAATCCCGCTTGCCCCTCTGATGTTATCCATCCTGGTTGTGTGCAATCTGTTAAGGAGTGGTTCGATGCTGGATTCGAAGGGCTTCAATTCGTTCCGTCCTCGTTTGCAGTAGTCCTGAAGAATGACGGAGGTCATATATGCTTTTATGCTGATTCAGAGGACGACAAGGTACACCAATTTCGTTTGAATTTCATCACTGGTTCCATACCTTTGCTTACGAAACGGTTCCTTCGCAGGATATTCTGATGGGATTTTTCATTTCGTCTCAATGCTCGGATTCAACGTGATTGTTTTAGCAGTGGATCTATGAATGTGTATTCCATTTTGTTGGTACTTACCTATAATCACACAATCAGATTCAAGTTGAAAGACTACGCACAAGTCGGGGGTGCCACCAGAAGATGAATCAGTGGTTTCATCTTTCGTGACATACATAATGCAGCTGTGTGCAGGACCTCAATCTGTTTCGACCTTCAAGCTTAACTTCAAGCTCCAAGCCTAGGGTCAAGAAAGGGGGTGAAAGCTCTTCATCAGGAAAACCCTCCTGTCTAATTAGGTGCTACATCTGAAAAAATAAAAATTTACATAGCCACCACTGTAGTTATGTATGCTATCTGTCCTATGAAATAAGATGCCCAGCTATGGAAGACTCCATAGCAGCCATAGCAACCATAGCTGAAAGGAGCATTTCTATAGCAGCGGTGAACATTTTCATAGCAACTATGGACTACATAATTTCTCACAAGGCTTCATAGCCTTGTATAGCTACTACTACATCTATATCACTTATGCCCTGCCCATATGCCCAAGCTTCATCATTTATTATATTTCTACACCAACAGTTGAGAGTACGTATTGGATAGATTTGCAGTTTTATACAAACTGGTACACTAATTGAGTAATACAGGTGATGGTAGAGTGAGGAGTGGATAGTTAGTGCATGATGGAGGGTGCAGGTGTGCGGGCGCGAGGATGGCACGGGTGCGAGAAGAGCGTGTCGGCACGATGGCGCGACAGCGCAACGACGTGACGGCACGACGACGCAATCGTGCGACGACGCGACAGCGCGACGAGCGCGTGAGGGTGCGACGATGACGCGAGGGTGCGTGGGCACGACAGTGCGACGAGGGCGAGACCGGGGCGACGAGGCGACGCAACGATGGCATGCCGGCGCGACAGCATGAAGAGGGGGTGAGGGGGCGCAGGCACGACGTCCCGAACAGGGCGCAATGATGAGGGCACGAGGGCGGGCGCGAGAGCGCAACGAGGGCGCGCGGGCGATGGCGCGACGACGCGACGGCGCGACGAGGGCGTGCCGGCGCAACAGCGCGATGAGGGCGTGAAGGTGCGCGGGCTGATGAGGGCACGATGGCGCGACGGCACGAGAAGGGCGCTATGAGGCGGCGCGAGCGCGACGGCACGAAGAGGACGAAAGGACAAGGGTACGACAAGGGCGGGCGCGGGACGGGTGAATGGGGCGCGACAGCGCAACGAGGGCGCGCAGGCGATGGCGCGACGAGCGGGCGATGTCGCGACGAGGGCGCGAGGGCGCGAGAAGGGCGCTACGGGAGTGCACGGGCACGACGGCGCGAAGACCGGTGCGACGACGGGACGGCGCGACGAGGGTGTGCCAGCGCGACAGCGCGAAGAGCACGCGAGGGTATGGGCGAGGGCGTCCGGGCACGACGGCGCTACGAGCACGACGGCGCTACGAGGGCGAGACCGGCGCGACGAGGGCGTGCGGGCGCGCGAAGAGGGCGCGAGGGTGCGGGGGCCGACGAGGGCGCGATGGCGCGAAAACGGCGCGATGACGCCGACGAGAAGGTGCGGGTTCAACGGCGTGACGAGGGCGTGCGGGCGCGACTGCGCGAGGAGGGCGCGAGGGTGCAGGGGCCGACGAGGGCGCGATGGCGCGATGGCGCGACATGGCGAAGAGAGGCGGCGCGAGCGATCATAAAGGGTGCGAAAGAGTTGATGCGTAGGCGGGAAGGGAAGGGATGTGAGGCGCGGACGGGTGGGCGCAGAGGGCGTGAGGGAGAGCGCGGGCGTAGAGAGTGCGAGGGAGGGAACGGACGTGGAGGGTTCGATGGCGGCTCCACTGAGTGCGGGGTCGCGAGGCTAGACTGAAGGGGCTGCGTCAGTTAGGCAAGCTGCAACACGCTGAGCCCGTTACCGAAACGACGTACCTGCGGTCGCTCTGCCTCACCCCTTCGAATCCTTCGGTGTCTCCATGACGACGGTCTTGTCGGCGCCTGCAAGGTCGGGTACAGGTAGTGGGACAATGGGTGGGGGAGCGGGAGCGAGAACGTAAGGATAGAGAAGAGAGAGGTGAGCAACAAGTCGGATCGAGGGCCCTCGGCAGTTGCCGAGCACCGTTCCTCAATGTAATAAACTCGCACTTCAATTGAACTTGCACTTTACTCCACTGGAGGTACCCATCCCCGCCGACCGGGACCATTCAATTTAGACCTCGCATCGCCATTGACTTGAACGACAGCATTATCGCCATCTCGCTTACTTGCGACGGAAGCGAGCTCAAGATAGACTATTAATTACCGCAAACACGTTGGTTGGGCGTGGATTTCGCGTGGCATGAGCTAGGTACACGTACAGGTCCGCACCGTTGGTCATTTTGTAAAATGAACCATAGCAGTGTCAGTGTCCTCCCATTGCCGCGGCGTCGTGAGAGACCGCATGGCGTAGTCACAGAAGCCCTCGCTTCACACTTAGGTGCCAGTACGCCTACAGATCCCCTCGCATGGAATCCAACGTAAAATTACGATACATGCATATACACAATGCACGCCGGATGCGCACCGCTCGAGTTTGTCCTCGAGAGCCGTAGTAAAATCGATTAAATCGTAGATAAATTTGTAAACCATACGGACGTATATACGCATGGTACATAGAAATATCAGAGGAAAATATGAATATAGTGGCTCGGAAATTTTGGATTAGTCCCATGAATTGTCGAAAAACCTGCACGAGCATTATAAAGCCTTATAATAACAAAAATACAAAAAATTCAGAGGGGGTGTTTATAACCATTGTAATAAAGGCTGGATCTCTTATAATGTGAATTATAAGGGGTCTTGTAATATCCCTCAGACAAAAACACAGCTGCCTACGCTTCTGCATAATGTTTCCCCTCAAAACTTCAATGCAGTGCGTGTCCCAAGATATGCAAGAGTACTTTGATGGGAGCCAAAGAGTCTATACTATCAGCTACAGGCTGTGCAGGGCCGAACATGGAATTTACATTCATCACCATGTAGCGTTTTCAATTCATTCCAAACCCTGGCAAGACCGAGACAGAATGAACACTGCCGTTGATACGCACCTATGTATATATTTTTTTGCAGAAAGGGAGTCATTGCTCGTTAAGCTATGGGCATTCAAAGTTTCGGGCATGAGGACCATACCTTATCAGGACATCATAATCATCTGAGCAGATAATAACATCCTGGGTTGCTATTTTTTGGTTATTATAAGGACATTATAATTGACTTTGATTTTAATGTCGGAGCAAATTTTCCAACAATTAGTAGTCAGTTGTGCCGTCTTTGGACGACGCAACTTGTCCAAAAGATAGCGCACTGACGTGCTAGGCCATACATTACTCAAACCTCATCAGAATTCCTCACAAATTACAGGGTAAGCTCTAGGTATACTTCTGTACTGACTCAAATAATCTCTCGATTTATAGATTTACTTTTCACGCTGTACATCCGATTCAATGCTGGACCGCGCGCCACACAGATGTCGCCGACAGGCATGCTGGTCCGTGCGTGGCGTGGGTGTCTGGTGCCACCTCATCAGCAAGACGCATCTGTCTTTCTTCCCTCTTCCTCCCTCCTCCTTTCTGCCCGGCTTCTCTTCCCCCCTCCGCCTCTCCCTCAATGCTTCTCGGGCCAGCTTGCAAGTGAGATCTGCAGGGATACACACAGTGCGTGCATTGTTCTGCTGCTCTTGCTTGTTTGCTCACTTGCTTTTCTGCTCGCCTCCTCGCTCGCTCACCCATCCACACGCATTTTCGACCGCACGTGCATTCTCATAGACGCACATTCTTCGATGCTGCATCTGCACGTACGCCGCCACTCCCAGTACGTTTCAGTAAGTTGTCTCTTTCAAATGTCGACTACTACTGACGACAGGCCCTTTAGCAGTCGTCTCAGGTGCTCTCGCACCCTTGCGCCTGTGCACTGTGCTTCCTGCCCTTGTCGCGCCTTCACCCCCCTGCCCCTGCTCACCCTCACCGCACCTTGCTTGTGCCTTTGACACCCTCATCTTGCGCCATTGCGCCCACCTCTTGCACTGTCGTGCCTGTCTTGCGCCATCACACCCTTCTCACCCCTTCCCGTTTGTCCCCATCTGCATCTTCATGTCAGTGCCTGGGCTGCACTGTCATATTCTTACCTTGGGTATGTACTCTAGTTTCCCTCTTTGTTTGTTTTGTTTATAGCTTGCATGTTGGTGAGTCCCTTGGTTCTTTATACTTCTTTCTTCAACTGAATTGTTCTTCAGGTTTTCTTTTGTACTGTCTTGATACTCAACATGGATATGATAGATTGCTATTTACCCTTTGGAGATATCATTACTGGTTTTTCATGTCTGGGGTTTAGGTAGTTGTAGAGTAGATGTTTGTATAGCTAGTATAGCTATTAATAAAAGGGATTTAAATGTTCCTTTTGTGTGGATCTGTGGTCAATAAGCATCTCACCCAAGCTGAATGTGATGCATAGTTGCTGCAGTCATTGTGTTGTGTACATAGTTGTTGGGGCTGTTATATTGTATGCATAGACCATATAGTGTATGAAGCTGCTTGAACACCTATAGCAATCATAGTATAGTCCCTTGTTCCATAGCAGTCATAGCAGGGTACCTTGTTATGTAGCAGCCATAGCTGAAGGGGCAGTTTCTATAGCAGCCATAGCACTATCATAGCAAGAGGGGTATCTATGAAGATGGATACCTTTCTATCAGCCTATTAGGGTTATCCTGACTATCAACAGCTTTATAGTAAGGTTTATTTTTTCAGATGACTATTGGCAACAACCAAATGACATAGCACTTGCTTGAATGACATTGGAAATGCTGTCTGCACCAGCTTGCACAATGTATTTTCTTCTCAAAAGATGGACTAACAGAAATGAGATTGCATTCATAATCTGTAATGAGTCTACACAGGCCACCACAGTTCTTCAATTATGAGATGAGATTGAAGTATTGATTGTTGTTGACAAGTAAATTTGTATAATAACTTTAAAATTCAGACCATATTTGAGGACAGGTTAATGACAGGTCACCTGCAGGTAAACCTGAATTCTTTGACCCTAGTATCTGGACCTGTACAGGTATTATGTTGCAGGTCAATGTACCCTTATGGGTCCTTACCCACAGGTTTTTCCCATGGGTCTACCTGCAGGTACCTGCAGGTGATCTGCACCTGTGATGAACCCTACTTGTGCCCATGTTGCACCTTTGCACTGTTTGCTTGCCTGTTGCGTACGTCATCGCACCACTCGTGCCCTCGCCCCCTTGCGCCTTTGCGCCCTCACGTCCTCATGCGCCTCGTCCCGTTGCACCCTCATGTTGCCCCATCGTGCACTTGTGTCACACCTTCCCATCTCTCGCCCTGTCGTGCCCCTCACGCCCTATTCGCACCGCCTTTTCCCTTCGTGGCACCCTTCTTGCGCCTCTGCACCCTTCTCACAAGTGAGAAGTGGGCCGGCAAGCGGCAGGTTCTGATTCATCTTTGAGTCTTCATACATCATTCTTTACAAGACCAATACAATTTGCATTGGAAGTTCTTCATAGTTTTTGGCAGGAGTTTATAGTCATGATAGCCTACATGAAGTGACAACAACATGTTGCTGTTATTGGCTAGAAAGCTATGACACAGCTGTATGTCTCATATCTCATGAACACAATATGTACACAGCAAATATATACTACTTACTACCCAACTTGAATATAATTCTATTTACCTGGGATCAAGAAGTGAAAATAGCAATGTAATCTATTTTTGGATTACAATACAGGATACTTAATCTACTATAACTACCTAATGACACGGGAGGGTGCGAGAGAGGGCGGCGGCACGAGATCGCAACATGTGGGCACGAACAGCCGCAAGGAGAGCGAGGTTGGCGGCGCATCCGCGAGGCGACGGCGCGCGGGCACAAAACGATGGCGAGGGCAGTGGCGAGGGCGACAGCCAGGCAACGTGCATGGGCGGCACGGGTGGCGGCGGCGCGAGGGCAAGCGATGGCGGTGAGGGAGTTGAGGTGGCGGCACAGGGCGCCAGCGTGAGGACGTGATAGAGCGGGGCGTGGCCGCGAGCCGCGAGTGCACATGAAGGCACGTGGCGACGGTGCGCGGGCGGTGCGGGGCCATGCGAGGGCGGTAGCGGCATGGGAGAGGATGGGGTGGGCGCGAACGTGCAATATGGAGCACGCAGGCATGTAGCAGCAACACGGGGGCGGTGAGCGGCGGCGCGAGGGTGGTGTAGGCCACGTGAGGGCTGTGCAGGTGTGGGACGGGGCGGCGGAGGCACGGGTCAGGGCGGCGGAGACACGGGACAGGGCGACGGAGGCGCAGGACAGAGTGGCGCGGGCACTGGGGCGCAAAACAGCGGCGTACGGGTGCAAATCAACCATGCACGGGCATGGAACGCGCGTTCTGTGCCGTTGCTAAGGCGTGCAGGGCGCAGTGACGACGCACGGAGCGGTTACGAGGCGGCGCAAAGACGGCGGCGGCAAACGGGGGCGAGATACAGTGTGCGGGGTGGGAGACGGCGAGCGGGGGCGAGATACGGCGCCCGCAGGCGTGATGCGGCGACGCAGGGCCACGAGAAGGCGTGCAGGGCGGGATACGGTGAGCGGGGCAGGATATGGCGAGCGGGGTGGGATATGGCGAGCGGGGCAGGAGACAGCGTGCGGGAGCGGGGTACGGCGTGCGGGGGCAAGACACCATGCGTGGGGGCAGGATGTGGCGAGCGGGGGCGAACAGCGGCGAGCGGGAGCGAATGGCGGCGGGCGGGGGCGAGATACGGCTAGCAGGGCGCAGCGACGGCGCGCGGGGCAGTTGCGGGTGGCACAAAGGCGTTTGACGCGCCGAGAGGGTTGCGTTGCTAGGGCGAGAGTGCGAACGGGGCGGCGATAGGCGAGCGGGGCAGCGTGAGGGTGAGCGGGGACACGGGCCACGCGACGGTGCCGCATGCCGTGCCACGGCGCCCGCTGGGGAATGTGAGAGCGCCGCCGCAGCGCGTGGCAGAGCCGTTGGGGGCATGACAGGCGAGGGTGGGCGACGGTGGCGTGCGGTGCGGCACAACGGCGTGTGGGGGCATTGAGACGCACTTGCTGCGTCGTTTCTGGGGCGCGCAGGGCGGCGAGAGCGCGAACGGCGCGGCCATAGGCGAGCGGGGCGGCGTGGAGGCGTGCGGTGCAGCACGAAGGCGTGTGGGGGCGGCACCACACGCTGTTGCTAGGGCACGGGGTGTCTCAAGACGCACTTGCTGCATCGTTTCTGGGGCACACAGGGTGGCGATGGGCGAACGGCGCGGCGTGAGGGCGAGCGGGGCGGAAATAGGCGAGCGGCGCGGCGTGAGGGCGTGCAGTGTGGCACGAAGGCGTGTGGGGGTGGCGCGACACGCTGTTGCTAGGGCATGCGGCGCCTCGAGACGCACTTGCTGCGTCGGTTCTGGGACGTGCGAGGCGGCGACAGGTGAACGGCGCGGCGTGAGGGTGGCACGACGCACCGTTGCTAGGTGCGTGGCATCCTGAGACGCGCCTCCTGCATCGTTTCTGAGGCGTGCGAGGGGATGATGCCGTGGCACGCGTGCCGGGGGTGCACAAGCCCCTGTTGTGTCGTTGCTAGAGCGTGCGCGGCCGCGTGTGGGTATGCGGGGCCAAGAGAGCATGTGCGAGGCCATATTGAATCACCGTTGTTTAGGTGCCAAGAGCAGCATTCGGTCATGAAAGGGTGGCGGTGGGCACGGCGGGGCCCGAAGACGGGCGGGCGGGACACAGGTGGCGGGGCGGGACGTTGAGACGGTGCGGCGGGGTGTGCAGATGACGGAGTTGCGCGCAAATTGGCCCCCATAGGGACGGAATGTTGAGAGGGCACGGCAGGATGTGCAGACGGCAGCGTGGCGCGTAGATGGCCCCATGGGGCCCGAAGAACGCGGCAGGGCGTTGAGAGGGCGCGGTGGGGCGCACAGACGGCGGGGCGGGGCGTCGAGAGCAAGTGGCAGGGCACGCAGACAGCGGCATCAGGCGCAGATGACAGCATCGGGTGCAGAAGGCCCCATGGGGCCCGAAGAACGCGGCGGGGCGTTGAGACGGTGCCGCTGGGCATCAAGACAGCGAGGGGTGGCACACAGACAGTGTCGTCGGGCCCCATAGCGCGCAAAGAGCCCACGGCGGGGCACGAGACGGCCCTGCGGCATGTTGAGAGGGAGCGGCGCGGCACGCAGACGGCGGGGTGGGGCGTCAACAGGGTGCAACATGATGCGATGCCGCATAAAGACGGTAGGGCGGAGCGCGAAAGAGGGTGCGAAGGGACGCAAGATGGCAGGGTGCGGCGCGAGACGGTCCATGCGGCGCAACAACGGCGTAGCAGGGCGCAAGAGGGTGTCGCGGGCGTGCGGGCTCGAAATGACGGCGCAGCGGTGGTTCGAGGGCAAGCGAGGGCGGCGGTGGAACGCGACACGGGGCACGGAAAGGCGATCGAGGGCGCGAGATGGCGGCAGTGCGAAAACAGCATGGTGGTGCGCAGAGACAATGCAGCGCGGTGCGAAGACGATGCTGTCTGGCGCAACAAGGCAGCCACAGGGTACGACAAGGCCTGACGGGGCGCGGGACAGGGCGGCGGGGCAGCGAGGGGAGGGGAGGGGAAAAGCGACATTGCAAGGGCGTAGCAACGACACGGAGGCGTGAAATCGCGCCGCTGCCGCGCGTGGCAGCAGCACGAGGGCGCGGCGGGAGGCCACGGTTGGTGACAGCAACGCCGAGGCACGCGAGGGTGACGAGGCGGTACCACGAGCACGAGAGTGGGCAACAGCGCTGTTCGAGAGGGTGCAACAGAGCCCAAGACAGCGCTGCAGGGCATATGAAGATGCATTGAGGAGCAAGAGGCCGGCACGGGGGTCAAGAGGTGTGGGAGGGTGGGCGGGTAGCAGCGAGGGTGAGCGAGATACAGTGCGTACCGACATGCAAGGGAGAGGGAGGTGCGAGCTGTGAAGCATAGCATATCTGCACATCTGCACGATGGTAGTCAATACTTGCACGGTCAGTACACAATAGTGTCATAGCGGCCACAACGCACCTGGTCGACTAGGCAGCATTATCTCTCTCCCTGCTTCTCTCCTCCTGGTTGAATCGGATTTTGCAGACGGGAGATGCGTGGGCAGGTAGGTGGGTGGACACGCCATGAGCGTATGCGCGGTGACAGAGCGGATGGAGTGCACAAGGCCGTGAGGGCGAGTGTGATTGTGATTGGAGGGGAGGGGTGCAGGACGGGAGTCCTAGCTACAACGAGCGT